>PISX010000737.1:0-54666 GCA_004024625.1 Mellivora capensis | reverse complement strand
AAAAATTACATGGTGGTTTTTCTTACGAACATAGATATAAAAACCTTAAAATATTAAGAAAACAGATGGATCTAGTGATATATAAAAATAATCACTAATTTGGATTAACTCCAGGAACACAAGTTGGGCTTAATTTTGAAAAATCAATCACTCTAATTCACCGTTAGTGAATAAAGAAAAATCATATGGGTCATTACATAAAGAACAGGGGTTTAGTAAAATCTAGTATTTATGGCTGAAACTTAGAAAATCAGCAGTAAAGGAATGGAAGAGAACTTCTCCAATTTGATAAAAACCTATAGATGCCCTCAAATTTAAATGATGAAATATTGAAATTCTGCCTCTTGAGTTGAACAAAACAAAGGTTGCCAGTCACTTCAATTCAGCATTGTAAGGGACTTCTTTGCTAGTGCATTTGGGCAATAAAATAAAAGATAACCGAAAAGAAAAAAACCTAAAACCCATAATTGTTGATGTAGATAATTCAAAGTATTGTACAGCCTATTAGAATTAATAAGTGAATTTAGCAAAACCTTTAAACACAAGGCCAATATCTCCACACAAAGCAACAAAAAATTAAAAATAGAAAAATAATTTTGATGCTATTATGAATGTTAAGTACTAGGAATAAATCAGCCAAACTACAGAATTTTACAAAATCTATACTACTTCAAAAAATTTTTTTCTTAATGATGTGTCAGTGCAGGAGCACACAGCAGTGGGGAGCTGTAGGCAGAGGGAGAAGCAGGCTCCTTGTGGAGCAGGGAGCCAGATGTGGGGCTGGATGTGGGGCTGGATCCCAGGACTCTGGGATCATGACCTGAGCCAAAGGCAGAGGCTTAACAGACTGAACCACCGAGGTGCCCCCCAAAATCTATAAAGCTTTAGAGAAATTAAGACCTTAATAAGTATATTGAAAGACTCAATATATTAATGGTAACAATTTCTCACAATGTGTCATTATAAATTAAGTGGAAAAAAGTAAGGACAGTCTGGAATACAGCTGGAAGTCTTACACTATTAAATCTCAAGCCTTAGTATAGGGTTGCCACACATGAGTATAAAATTAGTTCAAGGATATACAAGAAGACCAATAGAACATAGAGTCACATAAAGTCCAGAAATAGACTCACACATATATGTGCGATTTTTCAGGCAGGGTGACACTACAATATAATGGAGTAGAGTTGTTGTTTTTTTAATGTTTCTGGACTGATATGGTATATGTTTGGTAGAAAATATTGAATTCTAGCTTATACTTTTTAGAAAAGTTGGTTCCAGATGAAGTATAGAAGTTAAAGTTAAGTTAAAATTAAAGTTTCAACATCATTAGTCATCAAGGAAATGCCAAAAAAAACTATCAGGGTAGGGTGCCTGGGCTCAGTTGGTTGGAAGACTGCCTTTGGCTCACGTCATGATCCCGGAGTCTCAGGATGGAGTCCATTTTTGGGCTCCCAGCTCCATGGGGAGTCTGCTTCTCCCTCTGACCTTCTCCCCTCTCATACTGTCTCTCACTCTCTCTCTCCCTCAAATACATAAATAAGTTCTTAAAAAAAATCAGGGCAATACCGAGTGTTAGGGAGAAATCAGCCTTCTCATGCACTGCTAGAGGAGGGAGGGGAGTATCAATTTGTACCACCTCTTTTGGAAAAATGGTAACAATAATTACACATGCTTTGTTTGTCATGTTGTTTTGTAGTAAACTTTTTTAATAGTCACCAAATAAGTTGCCACTTATTCTTAAGCCAATTTCTAGATGTTTTATGGTTTCATTGCACTCTGAGCTTTCCCCCCCGCTTCGATTTCATTTTCTAATTGGTTATTACTGCACTATAGGTGAGCTTTATGTTCTGTAGGTCATGTGTAATTTTCAATTATGTGTTTAGGAGGAAACTCTTAGAACCTCAATTAGTATCTGTTCTATGTTTTCATTTCCCACCCTTATTTCTATCACTGCTTTGGCAAGGATCTCAACTAACATGTATGAATATTAGTGAGCACGACTGAAATATCTTGTGCCTGACAATTTAATGATCAGATTTCTAATACTATATTGAAAATTATGCATTTTGTTTTTAGTAAGTACTCTTTCAGGTTAAGGAAGTTTTTTTCCTAATTTTCTAAGAAAATTTTACTAAGACTGAGTAATAAACTTGATCGAATTCTTTTTTGCATGTCTTTGGGTGATTAACACATTTTATTACACATAATTTTTATATGTAATTTGTCTTATATATTTCCATGCCTTAATGTTGAAAATGTTTTCATTTATGTTATTCTTCATATATATATTTCTGTATTTTATTTGGAAGTTATTCACCTGTGTGTGTGTTTTGTATCTGTGTTTATCTACCCTTCTGGTATTTCTGACTTGTTTTAGGATGAAGATAATGCTAGGTTTTAAAATGAGTTGAGAAGTTTCTCCTCTTTTTCTGTTCTCCATATCAGAACTATCTTTTTCATTGATCTTGAAGAGCTTACCCACAAAATGATCCGGACTCATTCTTTCTTAGGGGAGTGCATCTTGGCTGGGGTGCCTGGCAAGCTTAGTCGGTGAAGCATGGAACTTGATCATGGGGTTTTAAGTTGGAACCTCATGTTGGGTGTAGAGATTACTTTAAAATCCTTTACAAAATTTTAAGAATATCTAATAGAATTATTTTTTTAGTGTCTATCTTATGTGCCTTTGACTATTATTTTATTTTATTTATTTTAAGATTTTATTTATTTATTTGACAAAGAGGTAGAGAGAACACAACTAGGCAGAGCGGCAGGCAGAGGGAGAGGGAGAAGCAGGCTCTCCACTGAACAGGGAGCCCCATGTAGGGTTCGATCCCAGGGATCATTACCTGAGCTGAAGGCAGCCACTTAACCAACTGAGCCACCCAGGCACCCCTGACCATTATTTTTAACAGATTTTTAGACTTATGAACTTTTTTGGGTCATTATATGATAGTGTACATTAGGAAGCCATGACGTTTTTTTCTAGGATTTCAAATTGGCATGCGTATTTCAAATTAATAGTTTCCTTTTTTATATATGCACTTAGATTCTGATCTATATTACTTACCATGATATTGATATATTTTCTTTTTTTGATCAGATTTACCAAAGTTTATCTTCTTTTAAACAGTTTTGTTGTCTTTTCACTGATCTGGAATTTTGTCTTAATGATCTGGTCTGAAGTATTTTTTATTTTATTTTTTATTACTTTTTAAAAAGATTTTATTTATTTATTTGACAGAGAGAGAGATCACAATAGGCAGAGAGGCAGGCAGAAAGGGGGAAACGGGCTCCCTGCTGAGCAGAGAGCCCGATGTGGGGCTCGATCCCAGGACCCTGAGATCATGACCCAAGCCCAAGGCAAAGGCTTAACCCACTGAGCCACCCAGGTGCCCCTGAAGTGTTTTGTTGTTGTTGTTGTTGTTTTTAATTACACAACACTCACAGATATTCTTTGTACTTTCTAAAATGATGTGTGATCCTTGTCTGTACACATCTACTTGATACAGTAACTGGTTACCAGTGAAAGATCTAAATTTACCTTAGACTCTTTAAAAGTCTATAAAAGCTCAGATGTAACTATGACTTGAGGCCCTCTTCATCTCATGCCAGCATGAGGTCCCTGGCTGGACCTAGTCCAGTAATACCAGGTCACAATTATTACTGGTAGATGTCTGCTATTTGCTGCTTCTCTCCATCCTTTAATAATTAAACAGAATTACCCAAATCCAATATTCTGTTGTCCACTGAGGGTGTCCCATCTTTGTTAGAATTACTTTGCTTCCATGTATTGTTTGCCCTTTTAAATATCAGAGACCTTGGGGGCACCAGGGTGGCTCTGTAGGTTACATGTATTCCTTCAGCTCAGGCTGTGATCCCAGGGATCCAGCCCCCTGTCAGGTTCCCTGCTCAGCAGGCGTCTGCTTCTCCTATGCCCTCTCCTCCCTGCCCATTCTCTCTCTCTTTCTCTAAAGATCTTTAAAAGAATATCAAGAGACCTCAAAAGATTCAGGACTACAGGTAATTTCTGTGTATCTGTAACAATAAAGCAACCATTTCAAGTGCTATTTGCTCATCGTCTTGACCCAGTTCATCAAATTTGAATGGCTTTGTATGAATGAACTCTGCAATATAAAATATTTTACTTAAATAATCGTCTCAACATGTTTGCTCATTCAGCCCTCACTATTAGGAAAATGAAAGTTGAAATACTTTTAGAAAAACAATGTTTTAAAAGATTCACTCAGATATAGAGTTAAAGCATGCTGTACATCAGCCACACACTCCCACCCCCCCAACCGCCCCGCCGCACGCCCTCCCCACCACTGGTGGCTTGAAGTGCCACAAGCCACTGACTGACTAACAAATGGGAAAAAAAAATCCATTCTAATTAGCAGATATTTTACTTCCTTTGGAAATAAAGGCGATGCCCCTATAACTGGCAGTAGCCCTACTCAAACTGAGATGTGTGCACACTTTTACTTCACCTAGTCATGAAGTTGCCATTTCCTTGATGGTTTCAAGTCTCAGAGCAAACATTGACCAGAAGCCTTCAGTCATTCTGTTGCTCGCTTCCTGATTTACTGCTTTCGGAAACAGAGGGATTATCCCATAACGAGGGTGCATAAAGTTAAGCTGTATTGATAATTTTGCTTCTAGAGAGCATGTACAAAAATACTGTGCAGAAAGTTGTATACATGGGTGTTTTACCATTCCTGTCTATCTCTCCGCTTTATATTCTGTCCCACCTTCAGTCAATTTTGCGTCAATAGATAAGGCAGACTGGGCTGCTCATCTTCACTTGCCCTAAACAGACGCCATAGCTCTACACTGCAAAAATAAGCTACCTTTTCCTCTTTTGTTCTCTTTGGATCTCTGCGATTGCTGAAGTTGAGCTGATTTTAGTGAAATGGGGGGGAAAAGCCACCCTCTGCTCTGCTTTGCAAACTGCCATTCATTTCAGGAAATAACTCTCTGCCTGTTGGCTGGAGATCCAGCTGCTTGTCATGTTAGACCATGTGGCATCGACTGCTGGGTCCAGCTGTACAGCCAAGATCAGTGCCCTAAGGACTGAGCACAAAAATGCTGTGATCCCTGGCGGTGACAGGGTCTCTGCTAACAAGCCTCTAGACATTCAGGATGAAATGTCATCACCCCAGCACAGCTATCACGGAAGGATGAAACAAAGCATCTAAAGACCTTAATAGCATCCGAGTCTGGGAAATAAGTGAGGCATCCCAGGTATAGTTCTTCATTCTCTGGAGTTGATGTCAATTCTGTGAGCAATTGTGACCCCTTCTTTATCACCTCTATTCTCAATACTCAGAGATGAAAAGATAACTTGTAATAACACGTTTTTCCCATGATGGGTCATAAAACATTTTTAGAGCTCACTGCTAGTTGTCCTCCATTAATAATTATTAAGTGTCTATTCTGTATAAGTCCCTCAGCTAGAAGTTGAAATAGACAAATTAATAGAGTCCCTACCTTAATGGTGTAGTTGGTAAGGATCAGTCAAGTTTTGAGTTTAGCTGAGCCTATGCAGGCCTTAAACCAATGACAGGTGTTTTTATAAGAAGGAAATTTCAACACAGATGCAGGGGAAAGAAAGCCATGTGCAGCTGAACACAAGGATTGGAATGAGGCATCTATAAACCAGAGAGTGCCAAGGATTTCCAGCAACACAAGAAACTGGGAAAGAGGCACAGGACAGACTTGTTCTTGGCCTCCGGCAGGAACAAGCCCTCCTGACACCTTGATTTCAGACCTCCAGAACTTTAAGACCAGAAGTTCCTGTTTTTAGCCTCTCAGTGTCTGCTAAGTTGTTACTGAAGCCAGAAGGAACTTCCCTAATTCATCTCCTCTACAATTCCTGGGATAGGTTTTAAAGAGAAGCTTTTGGACTGAGTATAGTCCACAGGCATTGGGGTAAGAGGCAGAATGCAGGATGTAGCACTCAGCTGTGATGTATTCCTTCAAAGCTCTATTAAGGTCGTTTTGTTTTATAACAAGTAAGAGCCAAGATCTCTTTCTGTAACCACCTCTATAGGTCGTGCCACCTGGAGGCGGTTTATAAGCAGAGCACTGGAAAGTCTCCTGTCGGTTGGAATATTCTCTGGGTCAGTTCCTCGGTTAGAACAGGTAACACTACAGCCTTAGCTTCTTTCTGGCTGGGGCAAAAAAATGTCACATGTGTCTCAGTGGTCTTCAGGCTTGGTCAGGGATGAAAGCCCAGGCACTAGAAAATGATATTATCCTGGATTATGGATATGGCTCAATTTTTTTTTTACTGGACCCAGCAATATTTGGCACTATATAGTGTGTGACCATAAGCAATGAGTGTGTTTTAAAAACATGCCAGAACTAATATATCCTGAGTGCTATCCATCAAAAACAGTTACATTGGCTCCACACACCTCACCATTGTCCCCACTACCCTGAGCATTACTAGAACTCCTCTTTTGTAATTTTCTTCAGATCTGGTTAATGAACCACACCAGAGAATCAGCCTCATAAATTTATAGTCCCACATAATTTTGACCATTAAGAATGTCATTGTGCTTGATGGATCTTACCCATCTCATCCATCAGAATTGACTTTGAATAACTTTTGACCATTTCCCCAAATAAAATCCACCATCCATGGAGAAATATTTGCCTCCGGTGAGCACATTCAAAAGAATGATAGCTTCTAAAAATCCTTCCAAAAGAATGCTGTGCATAGTGCCTTGCAGATGGTTGGCACCCAATAAATATTTGCAGATTTGCTTTAAATGAACTGTGTGAGTTCTGAAAACAACACCAAGGGAGTAATTCCAGAAACAGTAAAATAAGTATATAGCTTTGTAACATGAATTGTAGGAAGGAGATACTCAATTATATATTTAAATTGTAATCCATGTTAAAAATAAGTAGTCTTACTTTATTGCCATATTGATAGAAAGCCTATCTTCCTAACATTAGGAGATACAATTTTATGGGTTTTCCAAATTACAAGCACAGAGCACATGTACAGCTGTACTTATGATGAAGTTTTGCTTTCATTTACTTTTTATTTTCTTGGATGATAAATATATGCATAGTCAGACATGATTTCAGAAAAATTTTACTTTTTGTTCCATTTTGTTGTCTGGCACCATCAATTCATTTTCTTGTCAAACTGTAACTGTGAATCCAGAGGTTTCATTGGTAAAAGGAGCAGGAAAGCAGTTAGGCTGATACAAAGACTAAAACTGCTAGCACTGAGGTAAGTAATGCACAGGTTCCATGAATTGTTTCTTCACGCCAAGAACTCTGTTGGATAAGGTTCAGAGAGGAAAGAATGGATTATTACTGAGGGATTAGACAACAAGTGTGACTGGATTGTCAACAGAAAAAGTGACAGGAGATAAGTGTTTTGGTGATTTAGTGTGTGATAATGTAGGTTTTCTTTTAGTAGACTTCTTGCTTAAGCTGACTTCTTGGCTGTTTCCTCTAACAGACATAAAAGGACAGATTGAAGCAAAACCACAATTTTTTTTTTAAAGCAAACATGAGATATTAGGTTTTCAAAGGGGCTCAAGTTATAGGTGTATAAGATGATGCAGTTACTTCGGGAAACAGTCTGGAAGGTTTTCAAAAGGTTAATCACAGTTACTGTAGGACCCAGCAATTCCACGCCTAGATATATACCGAAAAAAAAAAAAAAAAGAAAAGAAAACATCTACCCATATAAAAAATGTGTACATGAATCTTCATAGCATTATTCATAAGTCCAAAAAAAGGGAAGCAGCTTAAATGTCCCTTACCTGTGAATGGAAAAAGGAAAAGCGACATAGGGATACAATAGAGTATTATTTGGTAATAAAAAATGAAGTATTGATCCATGCTACAACATGAATGAATCTTGAAAATGTTATGCTAAAAGAAAATAGTCCAAAAGGACCATACGTGATTCCATTTATAGGAAAAGTCAATGTAGGCAAATCTATAGGGACAGAAAAGAAATTAATGATTTCCAAAGCCTGGGGAAAGAACAAGAGATGGGGGAGTGACTGTTAATTGTTAGAGTTTCTTTTTGGGGTGATGAAAATATTTTAAAGTAGATCTGGTGATGGTTGTACTACTCTATGAATACACTAAAAATCATCAAATTGCACACTTTAAATGGGTGAATTGTGTGGTATGTAAATTTTATCTCAAATTTATTAGAAGTTGACGCAAATCTTTTTGAAAGCCTCAAGCCCTGTGTTCAAAGGACTTTCTCCCTAGGTACTATTACTTCTCCCAGGAAAGAGATAAGGAATGAGATTGAAGTTTTGGTATGTGAACAAACTCCAGCTTCTACTACATATTCAGCAATCAAATGGGTTTAGTCAAATTTGGGGTAGGGATGTTTTAGCTGCTTTGTCATTTTGTTTGTTTTTGGGTTTTTGTTGTTGTTGTTGTTGTTGTTGTTTGTTTTTCCAGAGCATATCATACGTACCATGAGTCAATAGATAGGCATTGGCATGTGATGTCTTGCAAGCAAAATTAGCTTTTAGGAGACCATACTAGCTTCTGGTGTTTTAGTGTTTTAGTGTCTCTGATGTCTCAAAAGTTAAGGCCATCACACTAAGGATTTCAAGAACATTCAATCATTTATTTTTTTAAGATTTTATTTATTTGTTTGACAGTGAGAGAGGGAACACAGTCAGGGGGAGTGGGATAGGGAGAAGCAGGGTTCCTGCTGAGCTGGGACCCTGATGCAGGGCTCGATCCCAGGACCCTGAGATCATGACCTGAGACAAAGGCAGAGGCTTAACCCACTGAGCCACCCAGGCGCCCCTCAGGAACATTCAATCTTATATATATCCTCAAATTCTGGTCTTGCCCTAGCTTATTTAGGATATCAAATCTGATGTCACTTCTTTCTTAAATTCTCTGTTATTTGGCATTTATTTGTGCCAAGGACTTAGCTAATTTTACGTGGATTCTCTCATTTGATCCTTATAGCAGTACATTGTATAATCCCAAGGGAACACCACAGAAAATGGTTACAATGTCCGACTCAACAGTTCTTACATTTCATTATCCCAGTGGCTCAGTGAGTTCCACAGCCTTATCCAGGATGACATAACCAGTAAACAGTGGAGCAGACTGTGAGCTTTGGCCCACTTAGCTCAGAAACTGTACGAGGTGAGACTCCTAGCCGAGAGTTAGTGGAAGAAGTTGGTTAGTATAGTGAAGGAGACCATGACTGTATAACATAGACACGAGGCAGTAGGGCTCTATTTGCAAATACTAGTTGTATCACTTAATTTTGTGGACTGTGATCCATTATGCTTTTTTGCCTCACTTTTCTTGGCTATAAGAGCAGAAGGTTAATTTTATATATTTTGGGGTTTTAGATGAGATCCTTCTAAAGAGGTCAATATAATGTCTGGTATGCTCTACAGCTATCAACAAGTGTCAGCTCTTCAGGTGCGTATGAATTTAGGGCAATTATGTCACTGATTTTGTCCATACCTTGGAAGCAACAGTCGAGTGGCAGGACTGTCCATTGATTCTAGCTGTTTTAGTGATAGAGTTGGATCTCACCATCATTGGTGGATTCGTAAAGAATGAGTGATTGATATTTTACTTACCTAAATTAGCTACAAAAATGTCAGTGCACTGATCAAGTATAAGTCTATTTGTAAGTTCCCTGACTCTTGAGCATCCAATAGTGTGCTGAAGAACAAATAAAACTGTGCTTTAAAGAGCTGAAGGACTGGAGCTTATTTTGTCTCCATTTAGTTGTGAGCAGGCATGGAATGTTTAGTTATTTCAATTCCCCAGCACGAAACACTTGTATTTGAGAAGAACATATTTGAGAAACAACTTATCAATATGTACTTTAAAAAAGTGTGTGTGTGCATATACATATATATATGTGTGTGTGTCACACACACACACATATATATACATCACCAAAAAAAAAAAAAACCAACAAAAATAAGCTGCGGAACAGGGTGATTGATATGATAAAATCGAAAGGGGGTGGGGGAGATGTGACTATGTCATTGTATGTATCTTCTCCCATAGTGCAGAATGATTCTATAGTTGAACAGTTGCTACCCCTAGAGCAAACGAGAAGTAGGAGGATGTGAACAGCTAGAATGGGAGAAGGACTCTTCACATTAGGCCATTTTGCACTTGTTGATTTGTACTCGTGAATGTATTATTCCAAAAGTTGAACACAATTTTAAAAATCTCTCCAATGACTTTGGGTAAGGGAAAGCCAAGGAAGCATACTCACATCACTTTCTAATAAACAGTAACGGCTGAACAGAGAAAAAGAAGGACACGGAGAATTCTTGTTTGTCACTTAGGAAAAAATGCAAATGAAGAGCCAGTTGTTTTCCATCTCCATATTTATAATTATGAACTAGAGAATAAAAAAAAATAGAGAGAGAACACAAGGAGAAACCCCAGGTGGTGGTGGTTAGCTAAGAAGGGGAAAGATAGCTGAGCAGCCAGATTCTGTTGCCTGGGAGAAGATCGTGACCTTGAGACCAAGTGAGCATGGACACTTACAAGGAGAGACAGTCCAGCTCAATTATATGCACTAACCATTTCAAACCACAGGATTGTTTTCAAATAATTAACAAAAAGCTACGAGTTCAAAAACATGTTGCTTTTAATACAAAATCTATGTTATATAATATAGGACATAAGGTATGGTTAAATATATGCATGATGTATTTAGTAAAACTGAGTTAGTACAAATATATCAAGGAAATCAACTACTTTGAATTGAAAAAAAATAAAAATCAAGGCTTACCTGAAAATGGAAAAAACATGCAGAGCCAGAAAGACTGTATCATCTCACCACGTGCTGTGCAGTACAGCACATCACTTTTCCATTGTTACAGGGTTGATTTTGAGGTTGATTATTTACAAACGTGATTTAGAACAATTACACTGCTTGGATTCGTCTGAAGGAGAAATCTGTAAACTTTAAACTCCTTGAGGTCAAGATGATGTCTTATTTATCTTGTATTCCATTATCAGGCATTTAATAGGCCCAAATAGCAGTTTTAAGGATGAATTTAGGATGACAAGCTCAGCTATACCTGTTTTTTTTTTTTTTTAATTAATTTAGGGCTAACAGACTAGTTCCGCTTGAGTGAGCCATAGGAATGCTGTTGTCAGTGGGTTGATGCTGTTTACAGTCCCATGAGGAGCACTTTCCCCCTTTACCTTTCAGAAGGGGGATTAATCCAAGGATAATAATCCATCTAGTTGGGGCACCTGGGTGGCTCAGTGGGTTAAGCCTCTTCCTTTGGCTCAGGTCATGGTCTTGGGGTCCTAGGATCAAGCCCCGCATCGGGCTCTCTGCTCAGGAGGGAGCCTGCTTCCCCGCCACCCCCCCCTGCCTGCTGCTCTGCCTACTTGTGATCTCTCTCTCTGTCCAAAAAAAAAAAATAGTAATAATAATAATAATAATAATAATCCATCTAGTCTGAGCCATCTTGTGTTACAGAGTGAATTAAAAAAAAAAAAAAAAGTTTGAGATTGACTCGAGTTTCCTCCCTTGACTGTCCAATTAGTTGCATGTCCAGGGAAGAAAAGAACTAAGTAAATCACTGAATCATGGAGCCCTCAGCCACATCTGCTTCGAGAGGTGGCTTTTCAGATAAGAGAATATGGCACAGCACACCTAACCCGCGGATCTAAGTCCCAGCTCTGCTGCTCCAACTGCTATGGGTCTTGGACGATTTATTTCACTTCTAGGAAGGCTTTAGTTTTCCGCATTGGTCAAATGGGGTGAGGGAGAGAGCAGAGATGACCTTGTGGGTTTTGACAACCAGACCACGGAGACCCTTGGTAGATTCTAAGCAATGTATCAGGATATTACATCAGACTGCTGAGCAGTTTTTTTATTTCTAGTCCCCACACTGTGGTGGTTAATTTGTCAATGCATATACCTCATGGATTTAGCTGTATGGATTTGCCCTATTTGGAATTTGGCAAATCCTGTTATTCTCTGAGTCTTAGGCGGGGGTGGGGGGGGAAAGATCCTCCCCCTAGGCTTGCCTCCCCAGGCTCCAGTCACGTTTGTCCTTACTTTTGTGGTGTCGGCCTCAAATTTCCCAGACTTCCTGACAATCTTCTGCTCTTTGGTTTGGTGTTGTCTACAACTTAACTTTGGTACTGCAACAGGACAATTTCTAGCTCTAAAATTTTATGATTCTCAGTGAAATAGCTCCTTGTGAAAGGAAATTATTTTTTAAGTCTCTTTATTTAGAACTAAATGCACTTATCCCTAAAACTATACTGAACACAATCAAATTGTTAGTGATTCAGAGGCATCCAGGATCTTACAGTGACTTACAGTCATTATTATGCATATCAATTTTCATTGTATGCTAGTGTGAAGGCATTTTGATTATTGGAGTGTACTGCAAATTGGCCTATATCCCTAATAAATCGGTGTGACTGTTAGCTAGCATTTTGTCTAGCCTTTGTATACTTAGGACTATGTTGGGAAAAAACAAACAAATAAAAAACAAAAAACAAGGACTATTCTGTACTGCCTGCTCTTGCCTTGAATTTTTCTACTGACTCTATCAAGTTCTAGAGTGGGTTCACCTCTTACTTTTTAATTGCTTAATTATGCAGATACAATTTTTGGTAATTTCATCTCTACACTGATTTTCTTCTTCATCACTTAGTTAATATTAATTTCTCTACTATTTTAATCTACTGACATCCATGGAGTAAGCAAAATGAATTGAGAACGTGAGACATAGGAGTGCACATGCATTTCTTCATCATGCAGAGGGTAAATTAAATCTTGTCTCTCTAGACTTTTGTATACCATACATTGAATAGAAAAGAGATGTTTTCAGTTTACTTGAAACAAACTATAAATAGATACGCCATGAGACAATGATTGTTCCAGATGTAAGCAGAGGAGAGTCACTTTATTGTGTTAAAGGACAGTAGAAATGTTCTCTTTCCCCAACCTCTCCCCTACAAATCTACCAGATGCCAGGTATTCCCACCCCTAGACCTACTTGCTTTGTTAAAACACTATATTCAGAACATCTCTATGTTTATGCAGACTCACTCCTCAGGGGAGTGAGACTCACTCCTTAGGAGAATAGGGCACATTTACATACAACCCAAGTGAACACATTTTTGCAATTTGCTTTGTCAGGTTATTTAGCTTCCTCCTAAGTGAGAGGATAGGCTAAGTCTTAAGGAAAAGTAAAGACAGAAGACTGATATACCTCAAGGTGAAATAAGAGAGAAAAGACACAAGGGAATATTTAAATTATGAAATCCAGAGCAACAGAAGTTGGTCATTGTAGTCTTACTCAGGCTGAAGGATAGCTGTTTGAGTTTTATGTAAGAAAGAGGAACAGAAGATTGGACTGGAACATACGATGAGGGGCTGGGACATGTGAGGAAATGAAGGGCGAGTTGTCCCAACAGGTCAAGGCCAGGTGGAGTCCAAGGAGAGGCTTAGAACGCAGAATGATCACAAGTAATGAATGGAAGGAGCTGGTAGAGTGAACTTGCTTATAAAGTTTTACATCCTTCCTGCAGAGCAGGAGTTCAGTGGCTGACTTCCTGGGGGTTGCCCAGCTAAGGGGATTGGGGCAGGGCAGGGGTGGGGTGGAGGTTTCACCTGGCAGACAGTGACAGAGACTGCCAAGGCCGTACATACTGACACACCCCTGTAATGTCAGGTGCACCTCAGACTGTGCCTTGGAAACCTCATTCTGCACCCGAGCTATCTAGATATTTCTAATACTTGGGCATCCAAGCTTCGCTTTTGGGATTTACTTTTCTCTTTGCAAACAACAGGCCACTTTAAGATCCTTATAGGACCTGCTAGGAAGACTTGCGAGCCTCCCCTTTTTTGTGGATTTTAGCAAACACAGCCTAAAGTGGCATTTTCATACATTCCAGCCGTCTTCTCTGCTGATGGAAACTTCTGTGGCAGCGTGCAAATAGCTCAGCAGGTGATTTGAGGGCGGATGCGGGATTTCTGCTGCACTGCCATAGGGAGATTTCTCAGGAGCGTCTTTCCCTGTCAGTCCCCAGGAACATCAAATGGTGCCTAGTGGCAGCCAGACTGACACTTACTGTGTCCTCGCCTGTTTGTGCTTCTGTTCAGATAGGGTTTTAGTGTCAGCATCTGGATCGTGCGAGGATAAAGGGGAAGCTATCTGATCTGTCACCTTCTCATGGGTTCCTGAAGGGCAGCAGCAATTTTGGTTTGGGAAGCAGAGGATGTGGAGCATTTGGGGAGAGAAGACCCCAGCTAAGAGAGAAATTGTGGTGAGCTTATCCTTTGTCCTGGCCAGCTCAGCTGGATAAACCTTATAAGTGAGTACACTTTGGGAGAGAGATGGTGTCGCCCAGCATAAAATCACATCTTTGGGCAGAAAAAGGAGAAGGAGAGCCATATGAGAAGGATACCTGATTAAGAAAGATACATGAAAAAGATTCAGAACCAATCATTTAATATAGAGTACAACCTTAGTGGTAATTTAAGTGTGATGGTGTTGCCTACAGAGTACATTTCAAGTTAGTGATGGATTGCACTGATTTTTACAAATAGTTTTAGTTCTAAGGAAAGTAGTAGCCAGAATGAATTTGGAAGACCAGGGTAGAAAAGCCTGCCGGATATTTACCGAAATCATTTTCTTTTCTTTTCTTTTTTTTTTTCTTGAGCTCCTACCTTAGTTGCTTTTCTCCACCTCTCACATGTAGCCATGTGACTTCTAGTAAATGAAATAGAGTGCATTTGAGTAGTGCACTCTATGAGTAACATAGTGCCACCTCCCAGCCAAGCCTCCAGCTAGCTGTAACAGTAGTGACATGAGCAACAGGTGCCACCTCCTGCCAAGCCTCCCGCTAGCTGCCTCGAGAGAGGCTCAATGCTTTTGCCTCCTTCTAATTGGGGGGAAAGGGGTCATTCTCTCATTGGAAGCCACAGTTTGGAAGGCAACCCCTGTCCCTCGGGATCATCGCTTGGAAGAGAAGTGCCCACTGATTAGGCACACCTTGTTTGGACTTCGCGTAAACATTCCAGAAATAAGTTTTTCTTGGGTTTGAACCTTTATGCATTTTGGAGTTTGTTATAGCAGTTTAACGAAGATAGCCTTAACTAATGCAAACAATCCTCAAAAATTTTCATGTGGAGGGGCGCCTGGGTGGCTCAGTGGGTTAAAACCTCTGCCTTCGGCTCAGGTCATGATCCCAGGGTCCTGGGATGGAGCCCCACATCGGGCTCTCTGCTCAGCGGGGAGCCTGCTTTCCCCTCTCTCTCTCTGCCTGCCTCTCTGCCTACTTGTGATCTCTGTCAAATAAATAAATAAAATCTTAAAAAAAAATTTTTTTCATGTGGAAAGTCACTCCTTTTTCTTGCACTTTTGGCTCTATCTGATCTAACCATAGGCACTATCTAAGATAACATACAGCTTCACTGCAGTGGTGCAAAATAAGATTTGACCAAATAAGACCCTAAAATGAAATATTTTTTCTTTCTGATATAAGCAAACTGACTTGATCTTAATGCACCTAAGGCTATAATTCTCTAGGTTACAGTGACATGAATGTTCGGTAACCATCCAGATAATGCCAGTAAGTTTTTTCATTATCCTGCATTTCTCAGGTGGAATGTACTTTATTCCTTAATATGGAGCTCCATAAGAATAAGGAAAAAAATACATTTTGCTTTTGAAATCATTTGTCTACTAACCACACTTGTTCTTAACATATTGTAGAGGGACACTCCTTCTGGGGTTCAGCTGCTCTGGCTCCTGCCAGCTTGCAATCTTGGCCACTCAGGTGAAATGTATAGGGAGGACAGTCCTTCCCTAGGAAATTGTGATAGGAGGCAAGTGACTGAACACTGGTCAGAGACAATGGAGAGTAATCTCTACAGTGGCCAAATGCCTTGGTACTTTTTGGAAAACAAGCAAAGGTCCGGAGAAACAAGGTTTGAAGTGATGGCTGGAACTAGTGAAATCATGAGAAGAGCTAGTGGCTATCTTAGAAGCTCAAAGTGAGGGAAGACACGAAGAACTGAGGAGAAGGACTTTTCTTGAAGGTTCTTGTCTAGCTTTAAACTTCTAGGCATGTTATGAAACCTCCAAGATTTAGGGCCCAGGGAGTAAACGTCCAGGGGTGAGGTGTGGCAATGGCTTCATGCCCCTTGACTCTTCAGAAAGAGGCTTTCTCTCATCTTCACAGCCAGGGAGATCTCAAAGAGTTAGGACCATTCTCTCCTTTCAGTGCTTTGTCTGTAGTCTGGCTTCAAATACCTCGCCTCCCCCAAAGTACGGTTAAGGCATGGCAGAGTTCCACATAGTTATGTGTGTGTGTGTGTGTGTGAGTGTGTGTGTGTGTGTGTGTGTGTGTGTGTATGAAAGCTGATACTGATTCAGAGGATGAACACATAAAAAATTAAGAAAGGAAACAAACATCTGTGTTTCTGATGCCATCAAAACAAAGAGTTCTACAAACTTGAATGCCTTGTGTGCCTCTGTTTTTGCTTCCTGGGGTAATTAGCCCAAAGGTTGCTTCCCTTGGGAGACATGTCCACCTTTTGAGCCTTTCAGGCCTTCACAAGGTGCTGCCCACTGATCTGCTCACAGGCAGGGTCAAGAGGAAGGGCCCCACTTAAACATTGCTTCTGTAAAGCCCTTTGCTCATTTATAGAGTCTTCTTTATTCTAAGTGTAAATTGCAAGGCTTCTAATTTTCAGGAGCTACTATGTGCTGAGTCATCTAACTATTACCAATTTCAAAAAAATTTTTTGACCAGATAATGTTATAGGAAAAAAATATCTCAGTTAGGAAACATTGGCTAAGGTTTCCTTTGTAGACCTGGATATGATCCTTTTTTCATAAATATTTCTTTGATGTATAAAAGAGTTTCTATTTGGTGGGTATTATATGTATTAAATTGAGCTTATCAGCCGAATAATTCTATTGCTTTATGTCAATGACTTTGTTTTCTGTTTCTTTACTGGACTTTTAAGTTCATATTTGGAAAGATTCAGCAATGCATATGTGCTTTCACCAAAGTTCTGTAGGCTCTCTTATTAGCTTGCGGGTGACATCCTTGCATATTTATTTCCTCTAGCAATTTTATTTCGTTGGAACCTTGGCTCCAGATGCTGCAGTCCTCAGATTGTGGCTACATGCTAGACTGTGGGGGCGTGGACCTCTGTGTCATCATCAGTTTGTAGACGCTGGAGGGAGCTGCGTGGTTGCCCACTCCCCCCTCAAATTTTCCTCTGCTGCCAAGGCCACCCCTTCCCAGTCTCAGGGTTTGGGGGGGGACACACTTTTTAAGGTTTTGTTTGAGAGAGAGCAAGGAGAGGAGGAGCAGAGGGAGGGGAGAGAGAGAATCTCAAACAGACTCCATGCTGAGCACAGAGCCCCACACGGGGCTTGATCTCATGATGCTGAGATCATGACTTTGCTGAAATCAAGAGTTGGACACTTAACTGACTGACTTGGAGGCCAGGGAGACCACCCATCTCATCCATCATCAGAAACTACCTGTCTGTCTCATCAGAGACCACCCATCTCGTCAAGCCAAGCTCTCCCCAGCACACTTTTTTGATCCACCACTATCTAGAGCTTACCTCTGGCCCCAGCTGTGAGTGTTCTGGCCCAGTTCTTTCCACTTAGACTTTGGAGGAGCAGGAGGGCCCCTCACAAGCTTCCAGGTCCTTCTCAGACACCTACTCAGAAGTCGTCCTGATGGTAGAAGGCAGAGGGCCACATTTAATCTCCCCCTCCGCAGCTCCATTTTCTGCCTTGTTGCCACACCCTTTTTTTGGACAATTGGCTGGACAGACTCTAAACCATTTGATAACCTTAACATCCATAACACTGAACTTGTGCCCCATTGTTACCGGGAAGGTTATCCTGGGTGCAGAATGGATCATTTCACTCTTCCTCTCTCCAGGCTCCTATCCTGCCATAATTCAGAGTATCACTTACAGTTCTTTAAGTCATAAAGCAAATTTCTCACCTTAACGAGACTCACTAGGAAAAGACTGTAGTGATGACTATGGCTTTTCAGGGTCTTCTGAATATGTAGAGTCCATTGGTAAGCTTAAATTTCTCTTTGTTCTTACAAAGGAAACAGTGATTCTCTAAGGGGGTGAAATTGTTCCAAGTTGTGTGTGTGTGTGTGTGTGTGTGTGTGTGTATGCTTAAAACACTACAGAACCTCTTTGCTTATGTCATGCAGGGATGAAAAATTCTTTTCCTGATCATAATATTACTCCAGAATGTCATTTGATAATACAGGAAGTTCATAAGCTATTAGGATAATGATTTCTAACATTACTTGTCAGTAAAATATGGAAATCATTTCTTGTTACCCATTTGTACTAATTTTATCTTACATTTATTTAGTCAGCAGCAGAGACATTCAGAGGTGATTGTGTCCCACTGATTAATTCCCAGATCTAACAGATCACCAGATAAATAGTAATATTTTCTTAACAGTGCATTTTTGCAGAAATGAAGATTTATGTCTTAGCTGATTCATTGAGGTGGTCTCATAAATGCGAAGGAAATGACACCATATTTTTTGCCACTGGCCTGTCAGTTTTTACCCTGAGATACTCAGGCACCACCAGAGTGTCCTATGAATCCACAGAAGTTTGTTAGAGTCTCTTATAACTCACTCACTCTCCTCCGCCTCCCATGGTGCTCTCCTCCCTACCCTGCCTCTGTTCCCCTTCACCACTCACTCTGGGCTTAGCATTTACCTTTGGCTCCAGATGCCCCCCGGTGGTGTCTGAATCACTACCCCGTGTCTTAGGGTGCTGATTACTCATCGTCCTTCCTCCAGAGTTAGGAGTTAGTCCGTTAGGTCAAGTCCCTCTGTTTCATTTACTCACAGTTCTTCTAGCCAGATATTGTAAACTAATTATAGTTGATACATGGTGGTTTATGCAACGTGTTAACCCTCTCAATAGTTTTTGCATTTTGATGGCTTCAACAAAGCAAATCCTGGGATTATGGGAAACATTAGTGACTGGTGTGAATGTGTTTGTGTGTGGAGAAGCAGACAGGGAAGGAGACAGGCATTTAGAAAGTCTTTTGCAAATCTCTCAATCTCTACATTGTTCTTCTTTAAAAGTTTGGACTTTCCCATTGGTAGTGTTTTCAGGCACTAAAAATTTCATCATCTTAATGTGGTGGGGTTCCCCCTGCCTTTGGTGATGATAACAGTAATAATAATTATACTGTAATGATTTTTAACTTTACACAGTTCTTAAACATCATTATCTCATTTTATTTACCATGTCTATATAGCAACGGGGAAAGATGAGACTCTACCGGAGGGCTGAGAGTTGAAAGGTTTTTGAGGTGGGAGTCCATGAATAAGAATGCAGTCCTATTTACTCACAAATATAAAGAAACCTTTTTTTTTATACTGATAGAGGAAAAAAAGCAACATTAAAAACTGGCCCATTTGCAGGGACTTTCACCTACTTTGTAAAAGCTGTAACTTCCCAGTCAAGGCTGACCTCTACTTAGCCACACTCAGCCATGCAAAGAAGGCACTTTCCCTTTTCCCAGGAGAAAAAGGTGCAGTTTTAAAAATAGAAAGATGATAGAAAGACAATGGGAGAAAAATCATACATCATCCCCTTTCCCTATTTCTAACAGTGTAAGTGTGTGGAGGGGGGAGGTGCAGGGAAAAAAAAAGAAAAAATCAAACTTTTGCAAGGAGGAATTTATAATTCACAAGCACGGGTCCCCTGTCAGGCAGACGCTCTATATCACTGTAAGCAAGAGTGGCACCCTTGGGCGATAAGAGGTGGGTAGGATTATGCAGAAGATGGAAGGCCAAGACAGGAGCATTCAAACAAATTAGGTAATCCTAAACCCATGTCCTTAGGATCAAGATCAGGCTCCGTTTCTGAAGGGGAGAATGGGACTGGAGTCCCCTACTTGGGTGGGTCCCAAGTGGCAATCACAGCACTCTGTCACTGATCTCAGTGTCCAATGCCATTCCCGAAAGACAGGCAGACAACCTATCTGTATGTAGATAAGAGAATATCTAGCATGTTTTTTCCTAAGTCTTATGAGAGTAAAAGCTAAGTATTCGCTTACCTTAATGCTCGGCTGGAGTAAATATACCTAATACATAATTATAACACTAAACTGTCAATTAAACATGACAAAGATTTCTCGGTTGGAATTGTGTTGGAACACAAGGTAATCCCAACTGTCACTGAGCAACCGTGTGAAACTTGCCTTCCAAACAAGATTTTCCCTCCAATGTCTCTCATGTGTTACAGTGAAATTCCAAGGGGCTTTATCAGTTAATTGGAAGGCAAATACTGACAGTTGCTTCATGCACAATACGTAAAATTTGACTGTAATAACAGTGAAACACCAAAAAAAAAAAAAAAAGAATTTTTGTTGTTGTTGTTGAAATTGAGTTCATAGTGAAATGTGACTGTGACTCATTCCTGATGGACAATAAGGAGAAATGTCACATGGAGGAAAACAGAATAACTGAAACTGTCCCCAAGAGGCTTCCAGGTAAAAGTGCATCGACCCCTAAGATGGCTCAGCCTTGGTGGGGAAATGATATTTTGAAGTAAATAGCTGTTGACCTCTCTGAATTCTCTTCTGTGAAAAGTCAGCCTGTGAGCTCTCCTCTTAGTGCCGAGGGATTTGTTTTGTATTAAAATGTTGATGGGATTGGCTACCATGAAGGATAAATACAAAGATTATTGAACATTGCCTGTCTAGTCCTGATATTCATGGAAGAATCTTTTTTGATCAGGGAAGGATGCTGAGAGAATTAATGACATCTATTTTGGAGTCTCTTGTAGTTGTATAAACACAAAGAAGTGGCAATAAGCAAAGAGGGCAGAAGGAAATGGATTCTGGTATGGAAGTCAACCGACCAAAGGCTTCAGCTGGAGCCCCAGACCACACACACGGTGATAAGAGCAGCAGCAATTTCTCTCCACAGACCGGGTTCACACACTGTAAACCCAATAAGCAGGAGGAGCCAAAGCTTCAAGACCCACAGCTGAAGTGCAAACAGCAGCAGTTTTGTGCGTTGGGAAAGGCATTTTCATTTGAGTCAAAATGTCTGACCCACAGCTCCTCATAGCTCCCAACCGTCCGAGGAATGCGGGGCCGCTGGGCTGGGCCATCATCTGTAACAGCTCTTGGTATCTGAGAATCCCCGGGGTCCCTGAAGGCATCAACACTGCATTCATTATTATTCCTGGTAGGAAGGTAGGTATATATTTTACAATCTACTGATTAAGAAAAAAAAACAACAAAACAAAAAACAAGTCCTGAGAAAATAAGTAAGCTTTCCTAGGTGAGGCACACGGACCGTGGTAGAGAGTTAAGACCCAGATATGAAAACAGTATCTGCTGGCTGTGGCAAAATGAAGAAATGTGATGAAGCTTACTAGAATGTACTTAAGGCTAACTACTCGTGACATTAAAAATAAAACCATCCAGGCAAAACGAAGAAGGACCACCAGTCACTGGCCATTCTGTATTTTTTTCTGTATTTTAAAAAATAAATAAATTTAAAATAATTTTATGTTAGGAACATTAATGTGCCAATTTGCCATGTGTGTGAAATATTAGGCAGCAAAAGTGAGTAGGTGCTAAAGTGACCAGATTGTGAGGACTGGTTTCTGGTTGCAACTTTTCTCTTTCTTTAACATGGCTGGGTAGGAGGTCCCTTTGTGTCCATCACCCTCTGCCTCTAACTTCAGACAAAGCAGATGCATTCCTCCCTGAATTCTCAGACACTTAAACTACTTTAGTAGAAGTACTTTTTTAATGCTGCCTATACCAAAATCATAAATTTTGCTTTGTATTTTATTTTTCCTGCTGAACAGCAGATTTCTTGAAGATAATCCTTTATTCATATTCATCCTTCAGTCTCTATCATACCACTCAAACACCTTGCCTGTCATTAGTACTCAATACATGTGTACTAAGAGAGTGAACGAATATGTATCTAAAGAATATTCCATGAAAATTGATACTATGAAATGACAATGAAGTCAAAATATAATTACCAAGAAAATGCGAAACCAATTGATAGGTCTTCTAGTTTTCTCACATGGCATTCAGAATAGATTGTAAAAAATATATATATATATTACTGTGCCTTAATTTTTTTTTAATTTAAAAGCAAATAAGGTCTATTTAAATAAGTCCCCCTTCCAGGTTCTGTCATTGGAAGGTTCTTATGCTCATCACAAGAATTCAAGAACAGAAGTGTAGTGAGTCACACAGCCTATTTTTATTAAAGCAGAAGTATGCTCTCAAGTTGGGAGAGTGGGCAAGCCAGGGAAGGCAAATGTGCGAGGGGTAGGGGGCAGGAGGGTAGGCAGGGTCACAGTAGTCAAGCATGTCTTTCATGTATGTGTGGGTTTGGGGACATAGCTAGGGCAGTTTTGGCTGAGGTTTCCTCCAATCACCAAATCTCCAATCAGGAGAAGGGTTTTCTCCCACAGAACAGAAAGGGAAGTTTTTGGCCCTCTATGGTCCTTAGTGGAACTGTCATGGCAGCCGTCCTCCACAGAGGAGGTGAAAGCCACAAGTGCAAATGTGCTTTCTGGGACTGAGCCAGGTCATTTTCTACTCCATAATAGTCATTGTTGCAGCCCTGGTGTAACCACAGGGCGGATGCACCTGTACCATGTCTGAGGTGTTACGTCCCTTACTTCCTGCTCCATGATCATGTGTAGACTCCTCCTAATGAGTCCTATAGTTGCCAGGGAAAGTGGAGGATATCTAGTTAAATTTGAGGGAAACAATATATAATTTCTTAAATAATTTTTTTAGTGTAAGAATGTCCCAGATACGGCACAGGCTATACTTATATTAAAAGCATTCAGGGGCGCCTGGGTGGCTCAGTGGGTTAAAGCCTCTTCTTTCGGCTCAGGTCATGATCCCAGGGTCCTGGGATCGAGCCCCGCATCGGGCTCTCTGCTCAGCGGGGAGCCTGCTTCCTCCTCTCTCTCTCTCTGCCTGCCTCTCTGCCCACTTGTGATTTCTGTCTGTCAAATAAATAAAAAAAAAAAAAAAAAAAAAGCATTCATACTGGGGTGCCTGGGTGGTTCAGTCATTAAGCACCTGCCTTCGGCTCAGGTCATGATCCCAGGATCCTGAGATCAAGGCCCACATTGGGCTCTCTGCTTGGCGGGAAGCCTGCTTTTCCCTCTCCCATACCCCCACTAGTGTTCCCTCTTTCACTGTGTCTCTGTCAAATAAATAAAATCTTTAAAAAAAATTAAAAAGCATCCATACTAAAAGCTATATATTTATCTGAAATTTGTGTACCTATACTAGAAAATCATTCATTGTTTATCCAAAATTCAACTGTGTGTGCTGTATTTCTGTTTGCTAAATCTGGCAACCCTAGGAGTGAGTAAAATCAAAGGGGAACCAAAGACGACCCGTGCCACAGGTGCAGCAATGCGAAACTCCTTGCTTACATCTGATCAGACCTTTCAGTTTGTTTGATGTATGATTTCCCTGAAGAAAGCTACGTGAGACTCACATTTCTGAGTGCGATCCCTCTTCCAGGCTGTACCAGTGTGGTCAAATCTTCAAGCAGAAGTGGCTGTGTCGTGGCTTGCTCTTGTGAAATCCTCGAGGAGGACGCTGGAGCTCTCTCTAAGATACCTGTGCCATTCTACCTCGCTGCCCTTTTCTTTCCATAGGTCTTTATAGGATGTTCTTTTAAATGGATCAGTTGAGATTTTCCTGCTGAATAAAGTACTTTTTTCCCTCCCTAGATGAAGTCCCCAGTTTATCATAGTCCGGGAGCAATAAGGCAGACCTTTCATCAGAGTTTCAGGAGGGACAGGTTTGGGAGGCCATCTCTGTAGGAAGGAAAAGAGGAAAGGCAAATCTAGCAAAAACCCTGGAGGGGTGGTAGGGGAGGCTTTGTGGAGGATGGAGCTGCCAACCAGCCAGCCCAGTTCTAGTCGCGCTTCGGCTCAGTGGCTGTGTGACTTTTAGCAAGCCCCTGGGCTCTCTTAGCCTCTATTTTGTCATTTGTAAAATAATAAAAATAGCTTTATCCTTCATGATATCTGTGGATATGAAATGAACTGAGCTCTTCCCTTGCATGTGGTGAGCATTCAGTGAATGGAGTAGATGATGATTTCTCTGGTGGTTTAGTTTGCATGCTCCTTTTTTGTTGTTTGTTTGTTTGTTTTTGTGTCTGGCTGAACAAATACCTCCCGGGATGGTCAACTTCCATTTCTCCAGGTTCAGGTGACACAGGCTTACACTGGCTTCTCTGAATTTCAGTGGTTCAGTGCCCTCTACTTCATCATTTTCGAATATCACAGCACCTAGTTTTTATCTGCAGCCTGGCCCCCAAAATGAAAGTATACATATCATCAAAGGGTCCCAATCACGGTCCCTGGGGTTAGAGGAAGAACTAAAGGTGAAGCCAAAATAGAGATTGCAAATTCCAACAAAAATAAATAAATAAATGATAGAGGAAGGAGATGGTTCAGATTTTAGAAAAAACATTGATTCTAAAAGTCACATGCATCAAAAGATAACCATTTGTACAACAAACTGGAACATTCTCTTCTTCCTCTCACTTGTCAAGAATGCTATGAAGACCAGTTGAAAAAAAGAATGTTCCTTTTCCTTAGGAGGAATAGCAAATCTGCATTCATGGGGACCTAGGACACCAAGGGCCACTCCACAGAGGGTGTCTAGTTTTTCTTTCAAATTTTTGCCAATAGACCCTTGAGTAAACAGCGCAGGTGGAGAAGTTTCATCCTTTTTTCTACTTTTTTTTTCCCATTCTTATTCGCTTCTTCTGTTCCTTCTTCCTTTTTCTTTCTGGTTCATAATAGATGCACCTTCTAATCACTGCCTTTTCAGATCATCAAAACGACTCCCTTGGCCTCTGGTAGAGGATTCATTTGAACAAAGCACTAAGGACTCTTTGTTTGCTAGATTCCTCTGCTCATTAGGGTTCAATGCAGCCTTGGCCAGCAGACAATAGGCTTGATCTGTGGCCTTTCTGCTTGGCTTAACTGCTCCTAAAATGCTAACACTGAAAGGCCTGGATAAGATTCCTATTACCAAAACCCAAATCAGCAACAAAAGAGTCAGCCAAAGAGTTGCACAAACCGGGGAGATTTTCTGCCATGAAGCTATTGATTGTCCTCCTCCCTGTAATCTTTCTACAGACAAACAAATGGCCCTGCCTAACCACCGCACTGCCTACTTATATTATTGTGAATCCAAAGATGGTCTGGATGTTGTCTCCCTGAGAGCGATGATCTTAAAGCCCTCTTTCTCCTTACTGACTCTAATGATTCTCTAATGGCATTGCTTTCATTATGCTCCTTTTGTTGTGCCACTGAGAAATGAATTTAAACAACAGTTATTCAAGAGCCATGGCATTTATCGATTGGATAAACACAAGCCTGAGATTTGGTTGTGTTCCTTCTAAGTCTGCCAGCCCTCTTTTCCCACTTATCAGCCAGCCTGGTTTACCTCCCAGCTGCTGGAGGGAGATTTTTGCAGTTCTGCTCCTGCTTTGTAAAGGCAGACAGGGAAGGGGTTGCAGAAACTTGCCTGACATAATCCTGAGTCTCCCTGTGGTACAGTTCTGAAGACATCCCCAGACTCACATAGGGTCCATTTAGGGATACATGAGAATACATGAAATTAAAGACTGCTTTTCAGGGGATTGTGGACAGATGCCCTCAAATAGTGAACCAGCACAATTCAAATCCAATGAAACTTATGGCTGAACATCACGAGAACTATGGCATTTCATAGGTCAAAGGTAACAAATGTTGGCATTTAATGAGATTAACTAGGTTTGTGTCTGTACCATTTTAAGAGAATCCGTCAACTTGGATGAAAGAGATTGTGCATTTTGACCACCTAGAGATAAAAGCCTCAGCTGAAATTTGCTCTAGAGTGGTGGTTCTCAACACTCACTGTAGGTGAGAGAGGTCTGAGATTTTATAAAATCCCAAATGACCGATTTTGATTTTGATTTAATTACTTTTAGCTAGGTCCTCAGCCCTGAAATGTTTTTTTTTTAAAGTTCCTCAGAGGATCTACTGTTCATCTACTGTGATCTTATGCAGATCTGCTGCAACTCTGCAGTGTATTAGGATCACCAGTAGAACTTTCTACATAGACCCACGTCTGGGTTCCTCCCAGGCCAATTGAAGCCAAATCCTTGAGGCATGAACCTAGTCATCTCTTTTAAAAAGCCTCAGGCTGTGGTGCCTGCAGTGAGAGGTGAGGGCCACCACTGTAGATAAAGGGGATCAGAATATGCCACCCCAAAATATGACACTTTGGCATGAGGGTTAGTTTGAGCTGAAGGCAAATGAGAATCAACTGGTGCAGGAAGAGTTCTCCACACATATCTGCTTAAAAGAAGAACATAAAATTCCCTGGGGAAGATACTCCCCCACCATCTCCCCACCAGAGGGAGAAGAGGGACTCTTAGCATGGAAGCTGATACCCAGCTGAGTTTGCATTAATGGACCTTACTCAAACAGTCCTGATCTTCCATTAGTTCCCCATTAATTCCTAGTCATTTCCCCACAGTTTATCACCCATTAAAGTCCACCCCCGCTTCCTTTGTTGAGAGGATACATATACCCTGGAGTCTAACTGCTTCTTCAAGTTTATTTCCTTTCTGTGAACTCTTGTGCATAAAAGTATTAATAAGAATTGTGTGCCTAGTCTGTTTGTTTAATTTGTAGGCCCCAGAAGCTTACATTAAGAGGATAGAGGAAGGTTGTTCTTTCCCAACATAAGGATGCAAGGCAAAGATAGGTTTTGATTTAATGTTAGAATCAAAGCTCTCATAACTGAGAACTGACTAGTGTGGACTGAATTCTGTCCCCTCCCCACATTTATATGCTGAAGGCCTAAACCCTGACATGATGGTAATGAGAGATAGAGCCTCTGGGAAATAACTGAGTTTAGATGAGGTCATAAGCATGAAACCCTCATCACAGGATTAGGTTTCTTATAAGAAGAGACCAGAGAGATTGCTCACACACATGCTGTCTCTTTCTCTACCACCTCCCCCCAACCATGTGAGGATACAGAAAGAAGAGAGCCATCTGCAAGGCAGGAAGAAAGTTCTCACCAGAGCTCCACCATGCTGGCACCATGATCTCAGACTTCCCAGCCCCTAGAACTGTGAGGAATGAATGTCTGTTGTTTAAGCCACCCAGTCTATGGTATTTTGTCAAAGCAGCCCAAGCTGACTAAGACAATGACCCAAAATATAACTGTTTGATTTATGAGATTATGATAAGTTTCCTCTCAGTGTACTTGACACTGATAAGACTTGACAAAGACTAGCTAACAGTTTTTGCATTGCAAAAGGATATAGATCAAAATCTTTTCCAAATTTAGGACTTCAGGGCCACTGCTAGGGCATCTGAGGCCTTGGGTAATTTTTTTTTTTTCTGGTCTCTGCCTATTGAGACTATTCCATTTAAAAAATGCATCATGGGACGCCTGGGTGGCTCAGTTGGTTGGACGACTGCCTTCAGCTCAGGTCATGATCCCGGAGACCCGGGATCGAGTCCCGCATCAGGCTCCCAGCTCCACGGAGAGTCTGCTTCTTCCTCTGACCTTCTCCTCGCTCATGCTCTCTCACTGCCTCTCTCTCAAATAAATAAATAAAATCTTTAAAAAAAAATAAATAAAAAATAAAAAATGCATCATTTAGGTGCATTTTGTAGATAGGCATTCATGAGGTATAGAGATTTATTGATGAAGATATAAAATAATGAATAGAAATACTTATATATTTATACAACCAATGTGCATCCTTCTCTAGCACCACTTAGGACAGTCTGTAGAGAAATACAGCAACCACATGGATCAGAGGCCTCTTGGCACTGAGGAACAATAACCTCCAAAGCCCTGGGAGGAAATAGATACACCCACCCATAAGAGAGCCTGATGCTTGGTGTGGAGGCTATAAACGGAGTGGAGCTGCACTGACTGCCAGGAGCACTTGGAGCTGCCTGGCATGACATGATAGCCCCAGGTATGGAAGACCAGAGACATTGTTGAGGTCCAAATATGGATGGGCAGAGTCACACATGAGCCTACGTCCATGGCTCAAGTCTTACTTTAAGTCTGAAATGGTTTAAATTCCCTCAAAGCAGTATGTCAGCACCATTCTGAGGGCCGATCTCATGTGATCCTTTGAAAGAAATATGATGCTAGAGAACTGGAGTAATCTGCTTGTCATGGTGTTCTCTGGAATCTGGGCCTGCCACAAGGATGATCCCGTAGACCAGAATTTCACAGTTCCTCAGGTCATCTGGTCAATCCATGTGTGGAGGTAGTGGGTTGGAGAGTACCCAGAGAGCATCCTAGAAATCAGGTCTGAGGACCATGTAGGTCCTTGTCCGGGCTTGGAACACCACTGCAGGCCTTAGATGTCCCTAGGTACTGAGGGGTCGTTAAATGTGGGACCCTGAGCAGTGCCTCAGTTGCCAGGACTTAAGTACTATAGGAGCATTATAGGACTCTGTGTCTCAGTGATACATTGATTGTTTATATGTGATCATAAAGTTATCGGAGAATCCTACAAGGATTCATGTGTTCTTTGTAATTCTTCAGAAAGAAAGGGTAAGAAAATTACTCTTGAGTTTCACGTCCATCAACTATACATTTTCCCACCGTTGGAACTGAATTTTGTAAAGTCAACTCTAACTTCAGTTTTTGGATGGCAATTCATCTTTTTGCCACACGGAAAAAAAAATTTGCATTTTGTTTTAATTACAATGATTCAATGTTGATTACATAATGGAAATACATGCCTCTTGGTGGCTTGGTGGTGGCTTACTAGAATTCCAAATATAAAGGGACAAGAGAGAGAATCCAACACGTGGTTATTCTGATAAACTTTGTAATTGTATGATTGTGGTTGTGTATAAAAAAACCTTCTTCCTTACTAACAAAAAAACACACTGGATGATATCTTAATCTTATTCTTTCCTTAGACTTATTGATCTCCTAGATATCATGCTCTCACATTTAAAAATTAAAAGTGCTAAATCAGATTCCCAGAAGTAATAATTTCACAGTTAATCTGAATCCTCCTACAGTTCACCTAATCATTATTTGATCAACTCTAATTCTTACAGAGTTATTGTCTCATAGGAGTGAAAACATTAATGATTTCTCTTTCAAAGTGAACTCACTTATTAATGAATCACACCTCCTGGTATGAAACATTTGTTCATTTGTATCCATAGCATTTCTTCTTTGTGTGTGTGTGTGTGTGTGTGTGTTCTCCTAAAGTTATTTATAAATAATATGTAATAGTGGTTCACAACAGAGGGGTGCTTAGAACGAAGATGAGGGGGAAATGACTTAAAACCCAATGAGTAGTTATTAACACAAAATAGATAATAAATATTGGGAAAGCAATGTGCCAATCTGCATCTAAATCCAAGCTCAATAATATAACAGTAACAAATGAAACTCACTAATCAGGGAAAGGTGCACATGAATTGGAAAAGGACTTAATGGGAGCTATTAGGCGATTCACATGCATTATCAAAATCACTTGGTCTAGTTTTAGCCTAAGTACATTTCACTTCAAAGAACAACAGCTCAAATCAATAAATATTTATTAGTGCCTACCATGTTTGGACAAAGCAGTAAGCTGAGTTAGGGGATATCAGAATGGGTTAGTCATATCTAATTTATTTAAATGGAATTGACTGAATGGTTTACTTAATCACTGAAATGTCTGTCTAGACTTCAGACTATTAGGTTTTAAAAACAACTTCAGAAGGTATTCAATATTTGGACCAACAAGGTTGTGATTAGACCAAAGGTTGCCATTTTTCAGTATTTCTCCGAAAAATTTGAGAAATTTAGAAAAAAACAGGTAATGTGTAAAGAAAGTGGCTGTCATTCTAGAAAATATGATGTGGGTGATTTTTTAAAGGAAAAAAGAAATGCTTTTATGGGAGCTGACTAAAATTCACTTAAGGTTTATGTTGTGTTCAGAAAAATAAGGAATTATAGGAAATTATATATATATATGTGTGTGTATATATATATGTGTGTGTATACACACACACACACACACACACACACACATATATCTCAATCATTCATTCCCCAAACTTCACTTTATTATTATTTTTGTTCTTCTCAAAATGCAACAATTGAATGAGATTTCCTATTGAAGGGCAAACATGGTGTTGTATTATTAAGTGTCACACAAAGGGCATTAGGAAATATATAATCACCTTAGGGGAAGCCAAGGAAACATGTGATTCAGTGTAGGGCACTAAATGATTAATCAGCTCAGCTGTGTTGTCTTTTAAATTATTGTCATCCACTTCTGTAAGTGCTCAAAGGGAGTACAATCCAAGTCTGGGACAGTTTATCACCCAGCAGGAGCTGAATAATATTTTGCAGAATTTTGTTGTTAAGTTCCCATCACATCATTTAAATAAAGAGAGCGGGGGAAAAAAGCCTTGAAAGAATTAAATGTCACCTTTAAGAAATTAATAGTTGTGGTACCTGCCGTTCACCTGGCCCTGAGCTAGGTAGGTTCTCTGTGGATATTGATCTATGTAATATCAACACAATTGTGCAAAGGTGAACTCATCCCTATTTCACTATGGGGAAACTGAAACTCAAAAAATTTAGGAATTTGCCTACAGCTTGTATGTAATAGAGACAAAACATGAACTCCCATCTACCTGGTTACTGTGAAGGAAGAAAGAAATTTGGGTGGCATTAGCCCATAATTATAATGTAGGAACCATGTCTAAGGTATTTTCTTTGATTGGTTAATTAATTGGTTGATTCATTCATTCATTCAATAAACTTACATTGAGTACTTATTTTAGTTTGGAAAATAGCCAGGGCCCTAAAATGAAAAAAGACCCCTCTTGCTAAGGAAGTCAAAGTCTAGGATTACATTTGAGATCAGCATTAACTCTCTCAGAATTCATATTGTAAAAAAGCAGTATGTAGATGCTGAGAACCCTCCTACAGAAATTATGTTCCTAGCATAGGACTTCCCCCAACTAGTTGGGTCCTCACACCCAAGAAACAATCCCTAAATGCTTTCTGTGTATTCTAGACATTTTCTAGGTATATTGGAATACATAGATAATATATTTAAAAGTAAGAGACAAAATATTTTGCATTTTCTTAGATGTAAATGGACAAAGAAATAGATTTTGTAGAGATTTTAGGTATGTTGTTTTACCTTCCTTGCATTATCCATCCTTTTGCTCAATTACTGTTGCTTTCTGTAATTCTCATGTGCTATGAGCGAGCAGGGGCTCTGCCAGAGGTTCTGATAAAAAGGCTGGTAAAGATGCATTTTAGGGTCCATAAAAGACTTGCACTCAGACAGGTATTACTTGATTACAAAATTCCATCCTTGGAACTGTTTTAATCCTCCTAACTCTGTGCGCTAAGCAGCCTCACTCAATCCAATCAATGGAAGTTGACGTAAGAGAAGAAACTATGTGTCATCTGGAATCTAGTTTCTGCTCTCAAGAAATGCTCATTTTCCAAGTGTATATACAGAATTTGTATGCAAGTTAGAATTTCATCGGCACTTAGAAGGGGAAAATAGTGTTGATGAGCAGGAGGATTTTGAAAAAGAAAAACAAGTTTTAGACGTTTAAAAACTTGGACCCTGCTGGGATCAGAGGTAACTGATTTCCATCACTTCAGTAATCTAGTTATAAACAATAATATAGTTTGGAAGTGAGAAGGGATGGAAGACAGATACATCTTAAATTTTCTAACAAGGAGTAAATGCCGAACATAGGCAGGTGCTAAGATTTTCTCATTTGTAAGAGCTGGTAGCCATCATCATTCTCTGTCTCCAGCTTACTGGACACAGCTATAGACCTGCAGGTGGTGTCTTCTGATGGGCAGTGCTGTCTTCATGCATTTGTAATTTAGTGTCACTTCCCAAGGACTTGCTTTGTAAAGCAAGAGAGGGGGAGAGGGGGAAGTACTGCATTGAACTATACTTATTACAACCAGTCTTTTTTTTTTTTTTTAGGCAGCAAACTTTGCGATAATGCTGCTTAGGGCTTGGGATGTAAGCTTATTCTGCATCTATAAGCAGAATATTTTGCTTATTCTGCATCTAAGAGCAGAGGGAAGCAACTGACCCATTCAGAAAGCAAACATAATGGGAGGTAGCTTCCTTGTTAGACTTTAAAATGATCTAAGATGTTAAAAAATGTAAAATAACACTGAGATCTGGAGTGATTTACCTTATGCTTATGCAGGTAGGTGCTGTGCTCATGGAACACATCCAAGGGGCCAGAGTTCCTTGAACATTGAAAGTTTAATTATGGGTCTGTGTGGCTTTGACAGGGTAGAGGGAAATGACCCGTAACTTTTTTTCAGACTCCCAGAAAGCCTATGGTTCCAATGAGGCTCATATACCTCTCTTTATTAGTCCAACTTCCTAGAACACTTGCAACTTATGCAAGACCTTGTCTGTCACCCATAGCCAAATCTGAAGTGGTTAATTGAAGTGGATGCTGTGCTTTTTCTACAGTACCACCTTCCCTGCCTTCAACTAATCTTGGAAAATATGTGTTTTTCTTATACAAACCTTTTGCTTTAAAGCATCACTTTTGAACTATTTCTCACGAGACCTAAAAACCCTTCTAGAAAGCTAAGAAGGGGTAGGCCTAAGGGATTCCCCACCTACCCTTCCAACAGAGCATTTATACTTTTAATTATGTGATGTATTGGCATTCTGAATAAGTTTTTTTTTTTTAATTTAATCCTCCTAGAATGAAAACTATTTCTTTCAGGTTTACAAAACGATAAAGATGGATTTGGGGCCACAGTGTTGACATCGCCTTGTAGGCTAAATGATGGACGTTTCTTAGAGCTGTGTAGCACAGAGTTGCACAGTAGTACATGACAACCCTAAAGAAATCGTGGTACTTTGGGGCGTAATTTTCCCAGAGGGTTTTGGAAATTAGAAAAAATCTTCCTAGGGTGACTTATCTCAAGACAAACCCTGTAATGTCTTACTCACCCATCCTGTTCTGTGATTTTATAAGATGAGATGTTTGGTCCACTCATGCTGGAAAGTGTACTCTTGAAATTTCTGAAACTTCTCAAAACAGAATTTCTGCTAAAAACTTCCATGCTCACAGAAATAGTATTGCAAAAGGGAAAAGATACTTAGCAACATCTGTCTTTAGATATGAAAGCTGAGAAAATGATTAGGTTTATGGAAGAAATTTTATCATTTTTTCAAGTGAAAAGGAACAAAATTTCATAGTGATTTTCTTTGAATGGACTTTTAGGTTGCCCAAATTAATAATAACTGCTTGAGATGAAGAATTCTATTCTTTCAGTCTGCCTCCCCATCCCTACACTTTACCTCTGGTTCTACTGATGTTAACCTGTGCTCATAAGTCAGGGCTGGAATGAAGCATAGGACATATCGAGATCTCCTAAGAGATCAAGAAGACCTTGACATACATACTTTAAACCAATTCATTCTTAGCCTCATTGAGCCCCCATTTATTCTCTTACATATTTTTGTATTATTCCTCTTTCAGAAAGTAGTGCCAAATTTAGTAGAACACAGACTAACTTATTTCCTCAATGACCAGGCCCTTAGCAAAAAAGGATGAAAGGGTTCTGAATTTATTTGAAAGAAAAGCTGAAGTCTGTTCAAAGGAGATGTTTTCTGAATTCCTTTGTGTGTTCAAGTGGAAGAAAGAAAGACATCTCTCAGGATGTCCATGGTTATCTCCAACCTCTCAGAGAAAGTATTTGGCATACCACCATAACTACAGATTTCTGAAGCACACTTTGCATGTACTGTGATCATTTTAATGGAGAAGAATTACCTGAATAGATTGAACTATAGTGCAGTGGGGACCTAGCAGGTATTCACACCATCTATAGTAATCTGGAGGAAATGTGGAAACTTGGCAAGATGAACAAGCATTTGGTACTGTCAGATAATTATGGAACACTTGAAAGCCCACAGGTAAGTACCTCTACAGAGCTGGCAGGCATCAAAGGATCATTAATTATTCTCTTCACTGTTGTTTTTCTTTGACAAGCCATCTCAAATCTCCTGGGGGAACAGGGAGACGGGCTGGATACAATGTTCTCAGTCAGCCAAGGAGTAGGAACAAAAGGGAAAGAATTTGGGCAGTTTTCAATACATCAGGGAACTCTAGTTATCTCAGATTCCAAAGTGCTTGAAAGGACTGAGGTTAAAATAGAACAGCACTTGTCTTGAGGGCAATGACAGCAACCAGAATAGTGAGGGCATCCTCTACTTGGCTCAGGGAAGAGGCGCCAGGTCTATTCATACACCTGAGAGAAGTATGTTTCTTAAGAGCTATCTCTCCAGGGAACCAAGCAAAGTTACAAAGAGAGAGTATGCACTTGCTATAGACATGTTTGTGAGAAGAACTTTGCACTATAGTTTCAACATTAATTCACTTCACCCAAGGATTTCATTTTTTATATAGTGAAGATGGGTATAGAATGAAGATGGGTATGAATTTGGATCAACAAGTGTTTCTTCTTTTCTTCCTCTCCTTCTTTCTTCCCTCTCCTCCTATCTTTACTCCTCTTCCTTTTCTTTTTCATTTCCTTTCCCCCCCCCCCATCATTTGCTTTCTATGGAACAAATGCTGTATTGAAGATACTGAAGACAAAGTGCCCATCCATCCTCAAGAAGTTTACAAAATTAGCAACTTGGAGATGAAACCAAGTATTTGGGGAAACAAAGAGTCCCTAGAATAGGCTGACTCTTGTTTTCAGGTACAGCATGGTTGAAATGGGGATCTATAGCAGTGAGTGCATGGTATTGCTTAGTATCTCACCACAGCTCCTGGAGCTTTGATGGAACTGCCTGTGAATTAAGGGTAGGATATTGAGCAAAGTATATTTTCATCCAGTTCCAAAGTTTGCAAGTACTCTTTTGTTGTCTGAAGAAGGAGACATGATTGTCAACATAGCTTCAACTTTTTATCACTTCGTAATTATAAGAAAAGTAGACAAAGTTGCAAAGATTTTATATTTTTTGATCTATCACCTATAAAAAACATCAATATTATACATGTAGTTTACAACCCAGTATTCAATCAGAGTAATGAAACAAGACCTATGGCAGTCTTACCCATATATCTCTTGTATACTAACATCTTTTCTTTCATAGTTTATAACTAATCAGTAGTCTTCTAAATTACGTAGACATTTTTGTGTATGATCCTTTCTTCTATGAAAGTGAATTTGGGGAATGCTAATTTTATAACAAGAAAGAGTTGAAGGATAAGACAAAATAATGAAGACATACTGGGGCTAGAGTTAAGGTCTAGCCTTAACCTTGAGTTAAGGTACAGAACAATGAGTAGTTGTTTATAGATCTAATTAAAGCCAGAGTGCCGGATACAGAAAGAATTCACAGGGCTTTAAGGGGAAAACCATACATGTGAGCTAGTTAATAGTCAGTGAGGAACTTGGGCTCAAAACTGGAGTCTAGCCAGAAAGAATCTAAACATTCAACATATTGATACTGTGGCAGACAGGCTACCTACCAGTTTTAGGGATGAAATGTATGTTAATAATGACAAGATTTGCACATTAAATTATTCTAAATGAACTTCAGTGATTAAGCAGAGTATCCCTACTTGTCTGTATTTAGTTTGTTTCTTTAGGGATGTTTTCTTTAGGAATGTTTAGAAATGTTAGGAGTGTTTAGGAATGTTTCTTTAGGAATGTTTAAAAATTACTGAGAAAGTAGAAGAAATAAAGAAGAAATAATAATAGATATAATGAAAGAAAAATATTTCTGAATAAGAGAGACCTGAAAAATACACATTCAAAAACGCTCATATTATAGCTGGGAAGAATGATGGAAAAAGAGAACCATGCCTTGACACACACACTATGATTTTTTTTCTTTGAATTATCAAGAAAAGCAAATCTTATAGCAAAGACATCTGGAAGAGTTCCTACAACAGAACAAAAACCAGATCAATTTTGTATTTCCCTGCAGTTTGAAATATCAAGGGAAAAATAGTACTCTACAGCTACAGGGCTGGGAGAGAAGGAATTGTGCCACAAGAAGTCTATACCTAGAAGATTTTGGTATGGAGACAAAAGGCAGGCATTCTTTCAGGAAATTTTCCAGGAAAATTACTTTAAAACACACTGGAGTCAAAGGATAGAAGATCAAAATAAAAATTCAGAGCCTTAAAAAAATGATTTGGAAATGACATTTAAATCAATTAAAATTAAATTTAGGTTGTTGCTGGGGGTTGGTGAGAGGATGTGGTGGCTGAGTGATAGACATTGGGGAGGGTATGTGCTATGGTGAGAAAAAAATACTTAAAAAAAATTTAGGTTGAATACCAAAAGCAGTCCTTATAAATGCTAAACATTCCTGATTATAATAACGAAAGGAATAAGAGGCTATTATAAGGGAATATAAATACTTCCTAAATATCTAGATTTATATTGGCAGTATCAAAAGAATGTTTCATACTTGACTTTGAAAACAACAAGAAAGGACACTTCTAAAGAACTTATGGTGGCCCACAGAAGTTATAAAAAAACAAGAGTAGGTGTACTTCAAAATCCTTAGAAAATAATGCAGATCTCTACAAACAAACAAAAACCACAGTCCACATAACAAAAGACAGGATATAAAGAAAACTTAGAATAGTAAAACTGTAAGCAAGAAATAAGATTTCAGAATTAAGTTTAGGCATATCAGACACCGTAAGAATAAATAGCTTAAAATTCCATAATAAAAGATAAGGAATTAATAGGATAAGGAAATAAATTCTAATCATATTTTCTTATAAGAGATAGAAATAAACCTAAATAACACAAAACATTAACAATATAAAAATAGACAAAGATTGGGATGCCTAGGTGGCTCAGTCAGTTAAGTCTTTGCCTGAGAGTCCTGGAATCTAGCTCCACATTGGGCAGTCTGCTCAATGTGGGGGCTTGCTTCTTCCTCTACCTCTGTTGCTCCCCCTGTTCACGTGCTCTCTCTCACTCTCCCTCTCTCTGTCTTTCCCTCTCCCTCACTCTCTTTCTCATTCTCACCCTCTATCTCAAATAAAATCTTTAAAACAAAAAAAAGCAAAGGTTAGAAAATATGAAAGGAGAAAACTAACTAGTTGATTGGTTAATTTCAGTCTGGATAAAAATAATTAACTTCAAGAAGGTAACCAAGAATCTCTCCCGTAAGAACAACCTAATTCTTAGGTGTAGATATATCTGAAGCATGAGAAGCCTGTTTTCTTTGTAGGAATGTTTGAGATATTATTTACTGTCTGACTATACTTATAAATCAAGACATACTTTGTTTTGTGGTATGTTCACTCAAGGGAGCTTAGCACTGCTGTGAGCTACTAAAAAATATCAGTTTGATCTCATTCTAGAGATTTTTATACTTGAAGCATATGCATTTTCAAATTCTTACAAATGCATACGGATTTGCAGACCTAAGTACAAATACATATCCTCGAGTCACTGGGCACCCTAATGTAAAAGGAAAAAAAAAAATATTCACAGTGAATTTCCCAGCCTCATCTCTTGTATCACATTCATTTCCTGGAAGACCTGCCCTCCAAATCTAAGTGGTCCAAAGAAACTTTGACAGCTTTCCAAGCAATTTCTCTGTAGAGACACAAATGACACTATTTTTTTTCTTCTTTCTGCCTTTTTTCTGCTTTTTAATAGAAATAAATGATTAAAAACAAAGCTATTATCAACACAGAGAAACTGAAAACCCAGAGACAAGCAGCATTAATTCTCCTTTTAAAAGGGGTTTATGAGTTAGATAATACATCCAGGAATAGGTAGATTTTTCATTGGAATCATTGCTATCATTCTAGAACTGTGGGAGTAACAGTGTTGCTGAATCAGTGAATTTTTATTCTAAAGTAACCAAGTGGGTGAGATGGGCAGGTGCGGCTGACCATTAATTTCATCCTGAGGGAGAGTAAAGGACAAGGAGTCAGAGAGGGGGAAAAAAAAAAAAAAAGAATAAACAACGAAGGATTGCAGGACTCCTTAGTCTCTAGAACAAAAGAACTCCCTGCCCACTTAATTTTCCAGACCAATAGAGGGTGTGCTAGGACTTTTGAAAGTAAATCCTTAAGTCTTTTAAGAAATGTCTTCTCATGAGGATAAAATCCTCTGTTTTATATATGCACTATGTGACTGGTTTTGAGTAGCCTGTTTTAAACATATACAGGTGTACTGCCTACATTTTGACAGTTTAAAAAAATGTGATTGAATCCCATCACTGACCCATCGGTTTGTTATGTTCACTGGCTATGAAAGAAGGTTTGGTGCATTTAATTCATCAGCCCCTGTTTCTACCCAATGACTTATGTCAACACCTGGAATGCATCCTTTCATACTTTCCTCCATGTACAGAGTTTCCATTGTTATTGTTCATTTTCTTAAAAATCGTGTTATACATTTTCCTGTACCTTGTTTTTATTGTTGTTGTTATTTGTTTGTTTGTTTTTAAAGATTTTATTTGTTTGCTTGACAGAGATCACAGGTAGGCAGAGAGGCAGACAGAGAAAGAAAGAGGGAAACGGGCTCCTCACTGACCAAGAGAGCCCGATGCGGGGCTCGATCCCAGGACCCCGGGACCATGACCTGAGCTGAAGGCAGAGGCTTAACCCACTGAGCCACCCAGGCGCCCCTGTTTTTGTTTTTTGCTTGAAAATACTTCCTGGAAATTCCTCAAAGACAAATTACTATAGATCACCTTCATTCTTTTTAATAGCTGCATATTATTCCCAACAGATAAGCCAGCATTATTTAAATAATCTCCTTTGAATTGTTTTATATTCTTTAGGGTTTTCTTTCTAGGAGATTCATTGCCAAGAATGAGACTGCTGGCTCAAAAGGTATGCCAATTATTAATTTTATGAAATGCTGCTAGATGGATTTCCAGTAAGTGCCAGCACTTCATATTCCCACTTTATTATTTTCTCACATACTCACCTACAATACATGTTAAAGTTTTGCCCTCTGATGGTTATAAAAAGATATCTAATTCCTTTAGTTTGTGTTTTCCTCTTAGTAATTAAGCTTCTTTTCATAAATTTTTGGCCATCAGTACTGCTTGTCTGAGAATTGTTTTCAATATCCCATTGGTTTACTTTCTTGTCAACATGAGAAGTAATGCTTATGTAAATTTAAATATTAGTTCTATGATTATTTGCTTTACCAACTTTTTTCAAAATACATCATTTATTGACTTCATTTTTTATAATTTCCCTGTGTATCTATGTTGTCTTTGATATTTTTCTGGATCTTCTAACTGAATAAGAATCTCTTTATACATTTTTGTATGAATTTTATTATTTTTTATTTTGCACTGAAACATTTATTTCCAGTTTTGTTTTCTTCTAGGTAGAGGACCAATTGTGCCATTTACTAAATAATTCCTTTTGTATGTAATGGAAATACCACCTATTTCCTATATTAAACTTAAAAAATATATGAATAATGGGATATACCCTGAATTTTTCCAGATCAACTTTTACTACTACTTTCTAATTTCAATGGACTATGATCAGACATAGAGACCTGGGAAGTATCAACTTTTGAGCAATTATCATGGTTTTCTCTGTGATCAGATCAGACTGTTTTGTAAATGTTCCATGGACAAACAAAAACTATACATTTCTGTTAGACATGAAGCTCTATGTAGCTATGAATAAAGTTTACTGATTGTATTAGTGAATTCTTCTAGGTCCTTAGTTTTTTATTTATAATATGTCTAATTCAATATACAATGTTTATAACATTTGGGTAGTGGAAACCTTGCATTATACTATATTGCAATTCTATAAAGTCTGCCTTGCATTTCTAATAGTTCTTGCTTTATATACTTAGTTGTGATGATATGTAGTACACATACACTTAGGTCTGTGATATTTCTTTTATATGTGACTTTGTATCATTACAGTGTTTCTCTTTATCCTATATGTACCTTTAATCTAAAACGTCACCTGGTATGGTATTAACCATGCCCACTCTGTTTTCTTTTTGTTTTATATTTGCTTGTTATGTCTTAATCCACCCTTCACACTTAACCTTCCTTTATTACTTAACTTCAAGTAATTTCACGTATATAGCATATAGCTGTGTTTTGATTGTGACCTACCTAACCATCTCTCTTTTCATAAATGAATTCAGTCAGTTCACATTTAGTGTAATGACTGATACTCTTGTCATACCTTCCATCTTACTTTCCTATTTGCCTTACACTTTCCCACTTTTTAACTTTCTTTATGTCACTGATTACATTTCAGTTAATTTTTCCTCTCATAAATTAGGAAGTTCTTTATTACTTTCCTTTTCCATTAATGATTGCCTTTCTTTTCTTTCAGCCAATGACAGATTTTTCTACTTGTATTTGAAAACTCACTCATCTTTCACCTTTCCCACCTGTAATTCCTTAATTTTTATGAAATAGTTTAATACTTTCAATTTTAAAACTATCAAGTTTATTGATAGACTTATTTAATTTATTATTTAATTTCTCTATGTCTTTACTTATTTTTCATTTACTACTCTCTATGAAATTTTCCTCGTAGTAGGTTCCTTGTGTTCTGGGAGGCCTCATCATCAGTCCTACAACACAACACATTTTAAATCCTCCAATGCATCTTTAGTCTGATGCTTAATATTAACAGCAGCCTTTCACAATCTTACCTCTCTCCCTTTGCATATCATTCTCTTTGCCCTGTTTTGCTTTTAATTGGTTGCTTATTGATTTTGTGATTCATGAGGTCAGTTGAGACTGCCAAAAAATGTTTAATATTTTGTTATCTGTAACACTTTTAATAGTGTTTCTGAGTATTTCAAAGACAAGGTGACTTACTTTCCTTGTTCAGTGTCATTTCTCCCTCAAATCTTTTTAATGTTTTTTGTTTTCTTTTTCTTTCATTCGGTTTTCAAACAAGGAGCCATCTATCCAGAATCACCATTTGTTGGCAGACCGAATGTCTGTATTTTCCTTGTCTACTTGAATGCCTGTCCAATTCCCTTCTCAGACCTACAGTTGAGAAGGTAATCGATGGCTACGTCATTTCTGTGGTCTAGATAGCGTTTATCTTCTGTGGCCCTGCTAAGTCAAAAATAGCATCTTCCTCTTCCTCACCAGTACATTGCTGATATTTGGGATCACTAAGTGTAAAAAAAAAAAAACATAACTGCAGTGACCATTAAGCAGTGTCAACAGAAATCACCTAGAGTTCTTTATGATCAGGATGTTGAATGCCGGCATTAACTTTCTACTTCCTACCTTGGTAGTTTTCCAAAAGTTGTACTTTCTAACGGGACACAGTAAGAGATGTTCCATTGGTAATGAAAGGGGGAGGGCAGTGGGATGGTGACTTCCATGTATTCTGAAAGGCAGCAGACTGTGGGGAGGGGGCTGGATGCCCTCCTTATACACCCTCAGGCAGAGATAACATGAGGGGTCACTCAGTACAGCTTGAAGTGAACCTCAATTTATCTGTAGGATGACAGGCAGTTATAGGCTTTTAGCAATAATTTTTGTTTGTGTGTATTTTTTTTAACTTTTTCTTCACAAAAATGTTACTAACAAGTTAGGGATGGCTACATGGTTGCTTGTGAGCTGTGGACCATTTACCCTCCTGATTGGACTCCGAATTCAGCCCTCTATCAAAACCTCTACTCTTTTGTTCTATTAACCATGAATTTCTTCTGACATATTTAGCATTTTCCTCTATTTTCTCTTGATAAATTGAGAAATTCTACAAATCCTTTTTTTAATGTTGGCTATATTATTTGTATGATAATTTACAGTTTGTGCAATTTATATTCATAAGTTGTTTGGTTAAATGAAATGAAATGGACAGAGGGCAATCTAAAAGATTAGACAATTATATTTACATTATAATTTGTGGTCCATAAATTAATTGGCTTATCACAAATGCAAATTTCTCTATCTCACTAGTACCACCTTTTTAATCTCACATATTTTGTATTTCACATTAGGAAACCAAGGTTAGCCAGTATTTCCACACAGTAATACTTTTCAAGGAGGATAGAGTTTCATGGTATTTCTTATACATTGTTGTTGAGAGTGTAATCTGGGCATTATCTTCTGAAGCTAAGCATTCATTTTACCATGACTCAGCAAATTCTAAGGGGAAATCACCATTGAAGAGAGAATTTTGCATTTCACAAAGGAAACATATGCAGAAATATCCTCAGTACTATTTCTAGTGGTATAAACTGAAACATTTTCAGTTTATGTCCATTTATGAAAGAATAGATAAATAAATTGCATATTCACATGGTAGAATATTATCAACAAAGTGAATGGATTATAGCAACAAGCAACAACATAGAAAATCCTAGCAATATAATATAGGAAAAAAAATGAGTCCTGAAAGATTACATGTAGCACGCTATCCTTTTTATAACCTCAAAAATAACTAAAATAAACTAACAAATGTAGATGCAACTAATTATTTTTAAAGGAAAACCAGGAAATGATGAACATTTTGGATGATGACCATCTTGCAGAGTAGAGCCAAGAGGGATGTGCTGACGCATGAACCATGCAATTAGGTATAAGTTATGCTCAATATAGTAACTTTTGTTTTTAGGTTATGAGTTAACAGATGATTGTTACATTGTTACATTATCAAACATGAATAACCAATAAAAGCAAGACATGTGGATCAATGATGTTAATGTCACAATACAGAGATATAGTATATATGAGGTTGAATGGAGAAATATTGTTTAAATGAATAGTTTACTATTGAAGCCTAAAGGATAAGTTGCTAATTGTTCTCTGTTGTGGTTATTAAATAGTACTATGTTTTTAGCTGAAACAAAATTTTCAGGGTGTATGATCAGACTCGTACAAAAACCTCTTGTTCAGAAACGTTACCTCTGTTGGATTCAGAAGTATTTTAAATAGCTTGTGTTGAGATCTAATACAGAAATCATTTGCTTTATTATGTTTGCTTGAGTTCAGGAGGAGTTCATTTCAATTTGATTTTTCTTTCTCTCTAGATAAGATGTACCCGAGGCTCATAAAATATTGTTGAAAACTGTAAATTCTGAATCTTTCAAGCCAGAGTTTGCTTGTTAGTTTCCTTCCTCCCCCCCCCACCTCCCGCCTTCGTTTCTGTACAACTGTGGTAGGAACAATATTTTCATGCAATGTCATCTTTCACATTTTAGTTAATTGCCCAAGTCTGTGGAAAATTATTTTGATAACAGTGGCCGCTCACCCTATATTTCAGCTTTAAGCAGCTACTGGCCTCTGAATTCCCTTATGGTACTTGGAGATTACAAACCTTTCTAGCAACTGGGTATTTTTGTTCACCTTTTTATTCAGTACTCAACACAGGGTGAATTCCTTGTGTGTTTATAGCAGAGTATAAATAAGGAGACATTTCAATCAGAAGGCTTTTGTATTTCAATAGGCATGTTATATTCATTTATGTTGAGGAGTAGCACTCACATCACCTGGGGACTTATTCTTTTGTTGATAGTCATTTTGCTGGATTGAAAGCATTTCTATGTTATATTTTAAAATTATCCATATTCATGTTTTCTTCAAAAACTTGATTCTCAAGGAAAGAGTGCCTCTTGGCAGTTATTTTATATGCTGTGTTGATCCCATTGGAAACTACATTGTTTGTATTATAAAAGGAAGACATATATACAGTGTTCAAGATCTTTGACTAAGTCAATATTCGGTCGGTATGCATCAGTAGGGCATTACCGATTATTAGAGTATTGGAATTCTGAACTGGTTGTTAAATATCTGCTTGCCTGAGACTCTCAAATACTCCTCCATTGTTCCAGACTCTCCCCAAGACCTGCAACCAAATGGTTAATATATGGCAAACAAGATTTGATATAGCTCTATAGCCATGTCTTTTATTACAATCATTATAATAACAATCATATAATACCTATTGTTAAATTATTTTGACTATCTCCCCAAATACCAATAATGGTTTAAATCTTCATAGGAAAACTGAGGACTGCTCAAATCTCCAAGAAGCAAGAGCTGATTAGTAAGGTTCATTTAGGTTGATAATTAATATCATGGCAGTGAATATAATCCCTAAGACTTATAAAAATGCATTTTAATAAATGTATTATAAATAATACCTCATCTTCTGTATTGTCCAGCAGATTAACACATTACTGGTGTGCATTGTCCAAGAAGTAGACATTGAGACAAAGGTTCAAGACCAAATCTTTTATTTGGGAGATACAAGGAACACTAGCAAGGAGACAGAAAAGTGAAACAGGGAAGGAGGCAGCCCATGAGGGATCTGTGTTAGCACTGAGTGAGAGAAGCTTAATCCCACAGGAAATCTCTGAGAATTGTTGAGTTGTGTGCTTCAGAATTACCCCACTCATGGGCCAAGGAGTTGAGGTATGTACACACTCACATCACCAGTCACTGGTTGAGGGCTGCTCTTCACGATGTTAATTCCTTGGCACTGCCGATCTGTGGGCCCCAGAACAGAGCAGCCTTCTGGAAAAGCCTTCAGGCACGGAGAACTCAATACTGGTATATGGAAGTCCTGCTTTCTGAAGGGATAGGACTGAGGGATATGGGCTGGGCACTGACAGCAGCTGCTCTAATCACTTCATTATCATCGGAGTTAGGTTCCATGTTCCGCACTTCTTGAATTGCTCTTTTAATCTATCCCTGCCAAAGATCCATTTGGCTATGTTAAAGAACTATTTATTTTAGCCTTTTAGGGAGAGATGAAATTGAGAAGCTTCTTTTAGAAAAGGTCATGTTCCTTAAAATAAAAAGGCTTAGTAAATTTGAAATCTTTGAGGATTTAACTTGCCTTCCAATTTCAAGATTGCCTCCTATATTCATGCAAGGCAATATTTATTTCCATCTGTGCAACCATCAGTGTGTTCAGTGGGTAATGGTCTACCTTTATTCTCCCAAGTATTTAAAGAGTAATAGGGTGGGGTTTTCTCTCTTATGTACCCCACATGTAGATGTTGCCAAGCAGAACTGAAATTGAAATGATACTGAGTTCAGGCAGCTTGACTGTACAGTGCTATCATGAGAAGCCACTCTGGTTTAGCTGACAACATACTTTAAAAGAATAAAACATGGGGCACCTGGGTGGCACAGTCCGTTCAGGATCGGGCTCTTGGTTTCAGTTCAGGTCGTGATCTCGAGGTCATGAGATTGAGCTCCATGTTGGGTTCTGTGTTCAGAACAGAGTCAGTTTGTAACTCTCTCTCCCTTTCCTTCTGCTCCTACCTCCCAAACTCTCTCCCAAATAGTTTTTTAAAAAATAAAATTAAAAACAAAACCCAAAATGTGTTTAATAACAAACCCGGGAAGGAGACAAACCATAAGAGACTCTTAATCTCAGGAAACAGACTGAGGGTTGTTGGGGATTGGGGCGGGGAGGGAGAGGTTATGGGTTGGGTTATGGACACTGGGGAGGGTATGTGCTATGGTGAGCGCGGTGAATTGTGTAAGACTGATGATTCACAGATCTGTACCCCTGAAGCAATAATACGTTATATGTTAATTAAAAATGTCTTAGTAATATTATCTCTATGCACATAATATAGTTTACTCAACCGAGACCTTAATTTCATGTTTCTAATGAGCAGTAGTATATTATTAAAATCCTCATATTAATGTATTAAGATTCTAGAAAATTTCAAATTGTTTTATAGGAATGGAAGTACAAGATAAAAATGGGTATAAATATTTTAGGACCGTTGGTACATACTGTCTTAACACCTTCCCCAAATTGTAAAAATTCATATTTCAAACAACAGTTATACAGTTATATAATTTCTTGTTTGATTTGCTGAATGGGTGATTGCGTTCTTTGGCTAAAAGTAGTATGGTATATTTCTTCATTGTCAGGCAGATTTTTAATATTCGAAGCATAAGTTAAATGAGTGAATGGCCTATATGGTTTTCTTGTGCTGTGCTTTCAGAACTATGCATGGCAGCATTTTTTGAGAGAAATTCCTTGAAAACATCTACATAGCTTTGTCCAAGATAAAATGCTAAAGATTAACTATTTAGTTTTATAATTTAAATATTAATATTTAATATTTTAAGAGCTAACACTATAATTTGAATAAACCCAATAATTTTTATGTTCTCCAGAGTACTTCTATTATACTCTGGTCAGAAAAAAGTGAGAGGTTCTCATTAACTTTGTTCCTTCCTTATTGAAAAGTGAAACCACCATTATGTGACAATCAGGATTGCTATTTATAAGGCAAAAGTGTGGAGGAAGAGGATTATCACAGCTCCACTAATATGTTTAAAAATAAATGGGGTCCTTAAGTTTAGCTCTCATTGAACCACACGTTTTTAAAACATTTATTGAAAAATGGTCATTGCAAATAATCAGGTTTTGTGTTTATCTCTAAATGTGTAGTCAACACAATGCATTGTATTGGACAAAAGTGTTTCAGAGTAGCCTTTGTTATAAATAAAAAAGAAACAAGCAAGCATGATTTTCCTTAGATCCCTGAACCCAAATATTAATACGGATTGAAAGATGTTTTCAGTACGTGTAATTTTTCTGTTTCAGAGAGAATTACAAATATGGCAATCAAATATTTCTATGTCATTCTTTTTGGTTTTGGGGTTTTCTGTTTGTTTTTTGTATCCAGTAGAAATTTCTTACAAGTCTGGCAAGTAGTTGGCTCTCTCAGAGAGTTAATGGAATAATTTCCCATAATTGCCACTGTTACCTATTTCTCATGATTAGAGATTCCGGGTAGCACTGCTGCATGTGTTTGGGCAATACGGAACATGGGAAGCATAATGTGCAAGTGGAACATTTAAGGAACTGACCTGTAGTGGGTGCTCAGTCAATATTTGCTCTACAAATACATTACAACTAAAGCTGAATATTCCTTAGTTGGAGCATGTTTCTGGGATAGAAGAGCAAGGGTTTGATGATGGACTGCAGCTGCTCATTGTATCCTTTTAAAATGTTTGGGAGATGAATAATAGGGGTAAAATTTGACAATAAGAGAAAAAAAAGACAATATGCTACGTTCTCCAATTATTGCCTGCTTCTTGCTTCTCCTTTTAGCTGGATGCTTGCCCTTAGCTTTTGCATAATCTGGATTTAATTTATTAATAAAAATAGAAAACATCTAGAGTAGTAGTATATATATATTTTAGGATTGTGTTTTCCTCTCAACCTTTCTTTTTCCTCTTTACTATTTTCATATTTATAATTTATAACTAAAATATCAGCTGGATCTATCATATAGCTGCTATAAAAATTTGATAAAATGATTTACAATAATGAAATGATAGTGAAATCTGTGTGAGAAAACTTCCTTGGGCCTTCTCTCCTTTTGCTCTCCAGGCACTAGTTTTATTAGAATTTGGAGAAGGTGTTTGGGTCACATTTTACCATCCAAGGAAAGTTTTTAAGAGTGAAAAAGGCAGTCATTTACAATAGTATATTATGACCTACACTATAATACCAAGATGTCATAAGATATGCAGCAATGGGATGATATAGTAGAGAATTACGTTCTTTCTCTCTCTCTCTCTCTCTCCCCATATATATATAGATACAGATATATAAACATTATATATATTATCTTTCTATATATATAATCTATATATAGATATATATATACAGATATCTATAGATAGATAGATTTTGTGTAGATATATACCACAGTTCATCTAAAAGCATCACTGAGCACTTTGCAGCCAATTACTGGTCTTAAATGTCAGTGAGAGGATGTGTTAATTTTTAAGCAAAACCAAAATGAGTTTCCTATCTGAGCAGCCAATGAAATTCTGCATCTAAGGGATTTTCTCCCGCAAATGCCAAACTGGATATATTTGCATATGTTCTTTCTGATATATGAAGAAGTTGGAAATTGCACATGAGTTTAAAACAATTCAAGGAATTGCTTTTACAAGCTAGGTGTTTACATTTGTGTATGATTATTTTAATTTTTGATGTTAGGTGACTTTAAAAAGTAATAAATCTGATTTTTTTCCTTGTCTGTTACCTAAATAAGTTAAAGTTTTAATGTAGCTAACTTGGTACTCAAGTTTATAGACTTAATATAAAGTATGACTATTCCTAGACCAAAAATGTAAACAGACTTGAAATTTGACACATCAGGTGAAGGAATATTATGTTGGAAAGCAAATAAATCAATTCAGATTTTTTAAAAAGATTTTATTTATTTATTTGACAGACAGAGATCACAAGTAGGCAGAGAGGCAGGCAGAGAGAGAGGGGGAAGCAGACTCCCTGCTGAGCAGAGAGCCCAACGCGGGGCTCGATCCCAGGACCCTGGGATCATGACCCGAGCCAAAGGCAGAGGCTTAACCCACTGAGCCACCCAGGCACCCCTCAATTCAGTTTTCTTATGTTATTTGTGACATTTACATTGTTGGGAAATTCTCATTAAACTTATAGAGACCAAGTATTCATATGGATATTTCCCTTTTCTGATTAATTAGCTGGTTAACTGGCAGCTAAAATTCATAAATAACAGTGGTCTCAACCCCTCTTAAATATTGGAAACCATTTGTCACTAAGTTAACTCCTTTCATATTATATTCAGAGAATCTTAAACTTCTGTTTCATCATGTGCCTTTTATGTAGCCAAAAAACTCACCACATACTTCATATAACCTTGTGAATAAAATTTCGATTTAAAGTGACAACATTCATATGTGTGGAATATACGCCTAACAATGAGGTTATTCTGGTGCATCTCAGATTATTCGTATGAAATTATACAATAAAAATAACAAATATGTAATAAACACTATGATAATTATGCAGAATTGCTTACTAGCCCATTACTATTAATGCCTAAGTTTTAAACACTAATCTTTTCCTGCCCAGCTACCTAGGACCACCCCATGAAGTACCACCTAGGATGCATACATAATATTTTTTTTAATTATGTGTAAGTGTCTAATTAAATGGGTAGTTTTGCTGATGAGCAATCAAAGAAAAAGAGAAGAGGAGGAGCAGCCATAAAAAAAGAGAAACTAAAATAATTAGGGGGGGGCCGGAGTGGAGAGGGTAAAATGAGAAGACAGGTCTTTAGTGCTGGATGCCTCTGATTTCCCTTGCTAAGGCAGAGGTACGTGAGTTTTTCTACATAGTTTTTCATAGCAGAAAAGAATTTCCTTGAATTTGGAATTTATATTTTGATCGAGTGTGTGTGACAAAATCCATCCAGAAATAGGACCTATATGGTGCCCCCTTTAATAATTTCCTATAATTAAGGGATGCCTGGGTGGTGCAGTTGGTTAAGCCTCTGCCTTCGGCTCAGGTCATGATCTCAGGGTCCTGGGATCAAGTTCCGCATCCAGCTCCCTGCTCAGGGGGGGAGCCTGCTTCTCCCTCTCCCCCTCCCCCCGCTTATGCTCTCTCTTGCTTTCTCTGTCTCTTTCTCTCAAATAAGTAAAATCTTTAAAAAAAAATAAAATAATTTCCTATAATTATTATGCCATAGGAGAAACTGTATGATTTAACTTCAACCGGCTTGAAATGAACTTTTTTTTTAAAGATTTTTTATTTATTTACTTGACAGACAGATCACAAGTAAGCAGAGAGGCAGGCACAGAGAGAGGAGGAAGCAGACTCCCTGCTGAGCAGAGAGCCCCATGCAGGGCTCAATCCCAGGACCCTGAGATCATGACCTGAGCAGAAGGCAGAGGCTTTAACCCACTGAGCCATCCAGGTGCCCTGAAATGAACTTTTAAACTGACACAGATCCTTTCTATTCGTTCTTAATTTCTGTCTCTAGTAGGTTAGCTAGTGAATATATAGTGGACTGTTGGATGCAGGAGCACAGTAGATCTTCATTTAACCTACCTGCTCTGTACTGAGCATTGTCATTTTTGTTATTGAGAGAGAGGGCGGAGGAAAGGGAGAGAGAGAATCTTAAGCAGGCTCCACACTTAACTCGGAACCCCATACCGGGCTCTATTTCATGACCCTGAGATCATGATTTGAGCTGAAATCAAGAGTCAGACGCTTAACCGCCTGAGCCACACAGGCGCCCCTATACCAAGCACTGTAATAAAGGGTATGAAGATGAAAAGAGAAATGTTGAGACCTTTTCCCTAAATGGTATTAACTGTTTTTAGAGATTTAAAGACTCAGAGCTAAAACAAAACCAGCCAAATAAAACAATAAGTAATAGCTCTGAAAGGGAACACATTTTCCAAAGTGTGGCTTTATTGGTATTGAAATATTCGATGACTAACACAGATCTTCCCTTATTTACACCAAGGGATGGTTTATTCAGATCAATAAACCCACGCATTTACAGAAATGATTTGCACAGCAAATATGAAAGACAGCTCCTTAAACAGCTTCTACTGTGGTGATTGCAACTGGCCCATTAAGAACCTCCGGGTGTGTGCATCAGTCACTTCCAAAGTGCTGGTGTTAAAAAGGAGTCACGAGCTAATGCCTCCTGAGATGGAGGGTGCTTGACCTTGTCTGGGCTCCCGCATTGGCTCAGAGGGAAGCATGTTGCATTTAGGTGACTGCAGGTAAGGTCTGTGTTAAGACCAGAAAACCGGTTTACAAGAGAGGCCACTTTTCTGAGACCAGATATTTTTAAGTGCTTATTTTTTGAATAAGGTGGGGAATCTATTCTGTGGTTTGTCTGAACTCTCTGATGGAGGACCAAGAACTTCATGGACTTTAGCAATGGTTACATTTTGTGTTTCTTATGTCAGGATTTCAAAGCATTTTATTAAGAACTTGAGTGCCCTCACTGGGTAAAAATGAAGAGTGGATTGGTCATAACTCCGAGGGAGGGTCCTGCTCACTGGTTCATGCTGCCTCACTCAGTTTTATGATCCCCTGTGCCAGACATATAGCGGCATAATGGTGTCAGGGACTCTCCTCTCATTGTCCTCTTCCTTGAGACAACATGGCCTCCTTACAGAGTTTTTGAAGTAGGAGCCGTCCCTGGGGATGCAGGTTTTTGTTTCATTACACAGCCAGAGGGATTGTCTTTCCTCTCTATTGTTGCCTTTAGATACATTGTTGAAAGAGCTGAACACGGTCACGACTGGGTATTTTCCTTCACGAACATACACATCACCAGGCAGAGCCCCTTGGCAGGCATTGGACATTCTGGGACCAGCATCTCCTCTCTCTACACGAAGTCTCTTAAAGACGACATGACATCAGATTTTCTTCCTTATGTTAGAACTTTGAAGGGTGGAGGTGTGAAATCTGGCTTCCCCCGAGGCTCTCATGTGAGTCTGAGTGTTGGTTTCACAAGCCATCTATGAAAAGGGTGTACGAACAGACTGTACAGATGCCGCGTCTAGCTTCATTGTGCCAAGGAAATTGATGGTACTTCTGCCACCAAGTTTTCTATTTTAAGACAGCTTCTATGTTTTTGCTGCTTTCATTTTTTACAAGAGGTTTTGTTGTTGTTGCTGATCAATGACCTATACCTGTAGTCAGTGAGATGGAAAATGGCTCACACATTCCTTTCTAGCCAGATATCTCAGATTTGTGAAAGAAGTAAAATCCTCAAGTAAAGTCATATTTTCGTGACAAAACATGACTCGAATATTGAAAATAAATGGGATTAATATCTTAGTCTTTAATATATCTTTACTTAAATGCAAGTTACTCATTTCTCCTCTCTTCTCCCCTAGTTCCTTCTCTTAGAGATCACATGCTTATGAATATCCTACTCCCTGGGCCACACAGCCTGAGATGCCCTTGTACCACAGTGAGGCTAATATAAGAGCACATCTCTGGCCCCCATGTGTGTAATTCTAGGATCCAAGCCCTCTCAGGTTCCCCTTCACCTTTAGGGCATTTTTGGTGTCATAAGATCACTGATGAGTTAGCCCAACTTGTATTTGACTCTTAACATTTCCTCCCTTCCTGTGTTTGTTTTTTTTCTTTGTGCCTTCTTTGTCATACATGTGGGCTGGTTCTACCTGCTTCTCTGACCTTATGTCCTTCCTTTGTCTCAGTGGGCTCAACGGTCACCTCAAATAGAGATTCTGGCCAGAATCTGATATAGGTGGGCAGTAAGGTCATTCTGACCCAACATCTTATTTTAGTGAATGGCTCTTTACATTTTTATCACTGTTAGTGGTACTTCATCTTTCCAGAGCTCAGACATTAGTCCATGAGAAAACGGAAAGCTCTAATAAGAATCACTCTTTCCTTTGGAGACTGGCCCTTGCTGCCCTGGACCAAACATTCCTTTAGGATGAGTTCTTTCTCAGGAGAGACCTGGTCTTCCAAACATATCATGGCAGAATAGAGTGAACATACGTTCCTTGTCCATGTATCCCTGATCCCTTAGCATTATTCCCTCATTGATGGGCTAAATATAATAAATAGATAAAAACTTTAAAAATCGTTATAAACAATAATTAATGTTGCTATTTTCTTAATTTAAGCACCTTTTATTCACTCTCCTGAATACTGATCTAATAATCATATTCAAAAATATTCATGTCTATGTATTATTATTTTTTAAAATTTATTTATTTGTCAGAAAGAAAGGGAGCACAGGCAGATAGAGTGGCAGGCAGAGGCAGAGGGAGAAGCAGGCCCCCCACCGAGCAAGGAGCCAGATGTGGGACTTGATCCCAAGACGCTGGGATCATGACCTGAGCTGAAGGCAGCTGCTTAACCAACTGAGCCACCCAGTCGTCCCTCTATGTATTATTTTTAAATATGTTTCTTGTTAACTCAAATGGCCTAGCTGCATGAATACCTTGTCATTGGAAGGTAGGGAGGCAATAGGCTCATGAGACAAAACACACTTTTGCAAAAAGTTTGGACACTGCATGGCTAAATTCTTTGGAACTCTGACACCATCAAAAAAAAGTTCTGTTGTGCATATATGAAATTTGTTAAAAGAGCAAATCTTAAAAGTCCTCATCACAAGAAAAAAATTGGTAACTATTTATGGTGACAAATGTTAACTACACTTATTGTGATGATTTTGCAATGTATACAAATAACTGAATCATGTTCTATACCTGAAACTAATATAATGTTGTATGTCAATTACACCACAATACAATTTAAAAAAAAATTTTTATTCATTTATTCGGCAAGGAGATAGTGAGGGCAGGAACACAAGCAGGGGGAGCTGGAGAGGGAGAAGCGGGCTTCCCGCAGAGCAGGGAATCTGATGTGGGGCTCAATCCCAGGACCCTCGGACCATGACCTGAGCCAAAGGCAGATGCTTAATGACTGCGGTGCCCCCTTAATACAATATTTTAAAAACTCTGGACATTTAAGGATGCAGATGGAATTGAAAGAAAATTCAACTGGGGCGCCTGGGTGGCTCAGTGGGTTAAAGCCTCTGCCTTCGGCTCAGGTCAGGATCTCAGGGTCCTAGGATCAAGCCCCGCATTGGGCTCTCTGCTCAGCAGGGAGCCTGCTTCCTACTCTCTCTCTGCCTGCTTCTCTGTGATCTCTGTCTGTCAAATAAATAAATAAAATCTTTAAAAAAAAAAAAGAAAGAAAGAAAATTCAACTAAATCCTAGAGTAAAATTAGCTATATATTAGCCTGAGAGTAATAATAAATATGTTATTAATGCAGAAGAGACCTAAATTATGTGACCTTATTTATCTATTTATACAAATATGTTTTAAAATAAATATAAAAAGAATAATGTAAAATATATTTATATATAACAAATATATATATTGTGTCTCTATAATACATAAAACAAAATATAAATAACATAATATATAATGTAATAATATATAGTAATATAAACAAAGCATATATGCTTTGTTACTTTTGAATATAGAGGGAAAATTCAGAATAAAAAGATGGTAATTGCAAAGTTATAAACCTGACTGAGACATTGGTTGTAACAAAGACACTAGTACTTCCCTTTTAGCAAATAGCTCTATAGATGAATCCCCCTAGTTGACAAGAAACCCTGAATCTGAATTTTTCAGCAGAGACTACTCACTCACCACATCTGTTCTTTTCTTCTTCCAGAATGATAAAACCCCGGATTTTTAGCTAGGTACATGGCCTCCTGAAATAGGCTACTGTTACTGTTAGGTCCCCCAATAATGGGTCTGTGATTAAAGGAGCGAGACTGATACAAAGTGAAGGTCAAGCAAAGCTTTATTTCACACCAAGCATCGAGAATTAAACCGAATGTTCGGGGCCGCGCCTCTTACAGAGAGGGCAACCTCTCTCTGCTTCACAGACTAGCTTTTAAGGGCAAAGACCATGGGTTGGGCCTGGCCACGCCAGTGAAATTGTAACACACAGAGAAAGCTGCACAGTCATGTTAGGTCACACATAAGTAACGAATTGATTTACAATTTACCCTATAGTAGACATTTGAACCAGCCTATCACCTTGGTCAGAATTGGTGCCCAAAAGGTGCCCAAAGGGCGGGGCCCATACTCCTTGGTAACTAGGGAGATAGTATGCATCCCCCACTGATCCACTGATCGGATGTCTCCACCTGGCCTGACCCACCCTTGTATTTGGGCTTTGTTACCTGGGACTGGTTTCCGGGACTTGTTTTTTTTGTTTTTTTTTTTTTAA
>PISX010000736.1:37177-244527 GCA_004024625.1 Mellivora capensis | reverse complement strand
GAAGAGCCCGGCTCCGCGCTCTCAGGGCGCACGGCCGGCCCCACCCCCCGGGAGCCGCGCTCGATGCCGCGGACGCGAGAAATCAGGTCGGGGATGCCCGCCTCGGGACAAAGGACTGGGACGTAGATCCCCGGCGGGCACCACCGCCCGGCTCGAAGCCTCCCGGCGCGGCCAGCGGTTCAGGCAGGGCGAGCCCGTGGCCCCGAACCTCCCCAAACTTGCAGCCCAGGGAGCGCGGGGAAGGCGCCCCGTTACCTGCGCGGCCATAAAGGACAGATCCATGGTGTCGCCGCTGCCGCCCGCGCTCGAGTCCTCGCTGCTGCTGCTGCTGCCGCTGCTGCGGGTCCAGCCGCCTGCACAGCTGGCCGGGAACGGGCGGAGCCGCGAGCAGACACCCCGGACCCCGCGGCCCCGCAGACCTCAGCAGCCTCGGCGTGGCGGCCTCTGTGGGCTCTGCGCGCTCCCCTCCAGACCCAGACCCGGCAGAGGCGGGGAGCGGGGCGGGGCTCGGGGGCCCGGGAGCCCCTCCACGTGACCGCCCCCAGTCCCACCCCGAGGGCGGGGCCCGGCGGAACCCCCCGCGCGTTCCACATCCTCTCCTGCGTGGAGGCCCAAGTGGGGAAACTGAGGCCGGGGTCGCCCAGCTGATGGGAGTAAGAACCGGCCCTGGACCCCAAGTACAACGCTGTTGGCGCCCCGTAGGGGCTGGCGTGTCTTGCTCGGGGGTTTTAGGGTCAGAGTCAGGGTGACCCAGCTTCCTGTGCCAGCTTTGTGCCCAGAGTTCAATGTGCCTCAGGCCCTGGAACTGGGCGCAAGGAGGTTTAAAAACTAGCTTGGCTTGTTCTTTATTTCCTTGCTTTGCCTCACTTCCTGAGCAGAACTAACTCTAGGTTCCGTAGGAGTAGTGAGAGCAGGCAGCCATGGTCATGGCTCCTCCCCGAGCCCCTGGAGGGGAGGTGGGCAATGGTGGAGGTGCAGAGACCTGCCCAAGGTGGTCCTCTCTGCTTGGTGAAGACTGTACCCCGGGGTGAGGGTAGTGGGCAGACCACGGGCATCTCACCTAGAAGGCGCTCTGCAGACCTAGGGTTTGTGCAATTGCCCGCCTGGCGGGCCTGGCCTTGCTGGGTTGGTGGAGGGTGGGAGGCATCCTGACCTCACCCCAGACTCAGTTGTGAAGGAAAACAGACAAGACAAGAGGTGAGGGATTGACAGACCGACATCTGCCTCTGCTTGTTTAGGTTTTTCTGAAACCCAAACCTCCCCTGAGCAACACCTTGTAGTCCATACCAGTATGCGGCTGTGTATCCTTGGACAAGTGTCTCCCCTCTCTCTGAGCCCCAGTTCCCTCATGCACCACAATTCCTGAGTCCATTCTTGTTGTTGTTGTTCTTGTTTTTTAAGATTTTATTTATTTATTTGAGAGAGAGCGAGAGCAAGAGAGATCACAGAGGCAGAGGCAGAGGCAGAGGGAGAAGCAAACTCTCCTCTGAGCAGGGAGCCCAGCCTGGGGCTCCATCCCAGGATCCTGGGATCATGACCTGAGCTGAAGGCAAACGGTTAATGGACTGAGCCACCCAGGCACCCCCCCAAGTCCATTTTTAAAGCTCATTATGTCCTGAACCAAACTCTTTAACTACAATGTCCTTGAATAGAAGAAACATTCTAATGTTACCACACTTGCTGAGTAACAAGGAGGACCAGAGGATTTAAAAGGCTGTCAACAAAACCTTGAATTTAGGTATTTAACTCACCCTATTGATGTATAATTTACATAAATGTATCTATTTTACAGGTTCATGTCAATGAGTCTTGATACATCTATACACCCTTGGAACCAGAACTATAATCAAGATATAGAACATTCCACTCACCCCTCCAAGTTCCCTTTTGTTCCTTTAGGGTCAATACGCACCATCCATCACCAGCCTCAGGCAAACATTGATCAGGTTTCTAGCACTACAGTAAGATTTATCTTTTCTAGATTTCTATATAGATGGGATCATACCGATTATTGTTTTTCTTTGTCTGGCTTTGGGGTTCAGCCATGGAGACTCATTCATGGTGTGGCATATGTATGTAGTTACATTGTGATTGCTGAATACAGACCCTGTGTATATGGACCAGTCTTGTTTGTATCTTTTCTCCTGCTGATGGACACTTGAGTTGTCTCCAAGGTTTTGGCCATCATGACTAAAACACTGAACATTGGCTACAAGTCTTTGTATAGACATCTTGTTTCCATTTTCAAAGGGCAATGGCTTAGTTGTGTGTTGGTAATAGGCCGCCAAACTGTTACAAAGTGTTCATACATTTTATATTCCCACCAGCCGCGTAGGAGAATTTCGGTTGCTTTGTGTTCTCACTGGAACACTTGGCATTGTTATTAACAGAAGCCGTTCTAGGGGGTGGAAAGTAGTACTCCATTGTGGTTTCCATTTGCATTTTCCTGATGACAATGATCTTGAACATCACTTTAACTTACTCATTCTTGGATGTTCGTATGTTTCCTTTTGCGAAGGGTTGGATCCAGTCTTTTACCCACTGAAAAAAAATTGGATCAATTGTCCTTTTATTAGTGAGTTGTAAGAGTCCTTACGTGTTTTGGAAACAAGTTCTATGTCAGATATATATACTGTACAGTCTCTCTGGGCCTCCGGTGTTTTAATCTTCTTAATGGTGTTTTTTGTTGTTGTTGTTTTGTTTTGTTTTCTGAAGAAAATCTCTTAGTTTTGATGAAATCCAATTGATTTCTTTTTCTCGTTTATGGTTCATGCTTTCTGTAGCCTAAGCAATCTTTGCCTACCCCAAGGTCATGAAGGTTTTCTCTGTGTTTTTTTTTTTTCCTCCCTAAAGTTTCATACTTCTAGCTTTTATGTTTAGGTCTCTGACCTATTTTTGTTTTTATATACAGTGTGAAGGGAAGTGTGAGGTTCTTTTCTTCTTTCCCAAATGAGTGTCCACGTGGGCCAGCACCATTAGTTGTTAGACTACCTTTTCTCTGTTGAATTACACAGGATGGAACTAGATTTAAGAAGACACAAATTTTAAGGTGGTGCTCACTCTCAAGTGCCAGCTCTGCATTATGTGATCCTGGGAAGGAGTATCTCCTTAAATTTTGATTTCTGAGCACCTTGTTGACTTCTCCCATGGACTAGTAAGCACCTCACAGGCAGACCTGGCTGTCCTCGTACTGCCTCATCCAAGTGTGTGATGATCCTGTGAGGAGACCTCTGCCCTGAGCTCCAGGTGGGCATATCCGTCTGTCTACTCAGCAACTTCTCCTAGTGGCTAATGGTATCTCGAATTTAACCTGGCCAGCACTGAGCTATGATTTCCCCCTTCTGTCCAGCTCCATCACAGACAACTAATCACACTCCCCAGGTCCTCCATGTTCTGCATGTTGCACACTGCACAAAGGTGCCTGGCAGACAGGCAAGTAGGAGTTAAAATTCAGCTATGTTCCTCTCGTGGAATCTTGTGTATGGATAAGGGGCTATGTCCATCCAGAAAGAAGGTTATCTTTGCTCTTTTCCCCAGAGGCCTCATGAGGGCCAGTAGATCCAGTCTCTGTCTCTCTTATACCCCACTAACCCTCTCATTCACCGTGCTCTGGCCACACTGAATTTCTTTCTGTCCTAGGAAGACAAAAAGTATGATTCCCTGCAGGCAGACAGTCTTTGTTATTCCTTCTGTTTGCAGCTATCTTTCTCCAGATCTTTCTTTTGATTGTTCGGGTTTCATTTCAAAAGCTACCTCCTCCAGGAAGCATTCCCTAGCTTAAGTAATCTGTTCTTAAAATAAAACAAACAGGAAAAAAAAAAAAAAAACCCTTTGTTTTTTTCCATAACATTTCTCCATTTAAAAAATTCATTTACTTGTTGGGAGAGGCAGTCTGCCAGGGCCTTGAGCATCCCAAGTTTTTTGGTTTTTTTTTTTAATTTATTTTATTTTATTTTTTAATTTATTTACTTGACAGACAGAGATCACAAGTAGGCAGAGAGGCAGGCAGAGAGAGAGGGGGAAGCAGGCTCCCCAGAGTTGAGCAGAGAGTTGGATGCGGGGCTTGATCCCAGGACCCTGGGATTTGACCTGAGCTGAAGGCAGAGGCTTAACCCACTGAGCCACTCAGGCACCCCAAGCATCCCAAGTTTTAAGTCACCTGCATGCTCTGGGTCCTGGCAGTTTAGCCTGGGGGAAGGGAATATATCTATGCATGCTCCACTTAGAGTATTTGGGTACTGGGGACAGTCTCCAGACTGCCCTTATGGCAATTACTGATGTAGAATCCACATGTGAAGAGAACTGGGGATCCTGCGAGGGGAAACATTCCATTCCTTAAAAAGCCGTCAGTCTGAAGGCCACACAGGGGGGCCTGACCCTGACATTTGCTTTATCCAGGACATAGATAGAGAGACCACAGGGCCACAGAGACCCTGGAGGGGATGCCCTCCCTTCCCGGGAGGCCCTTAAAAGGGTTTAAGAATTCATGAGCTTCTCACTTAGTGGTCTGATCAATTATTCAAGGCCCTTCACAGGAGCAGAGATGGCCCAAGACCCACCTGTCCTTTAGCAGGCAGAGAAAATCCAGGGCAGTGGTGGAGACAGTGAAATGCATAGGAAATCCTTCTGTCCTTTGAGGCCTGGCTCACTCTCTCTCTTCTGCAACCTTTGCTGTGAGACCCATTTCTTCTGACCATTAGAATGCTCCAAGGTGATCACTTTCAAAAAGTGATTCCCTAGCTTCTTGCCTCCCGCCCCCCATGTCTGGCTCATGAGCCGGATTCCTCCTGAATCTCATTCTCAGGAAGACGGGCTGCAAATGGGATCGTACATGGTCCCTGAACGACTCTGATGCCAGCTTCTTTTATCTTTATCTTAAGCTTTCTCTTCCCCAGCCTCCCCAAGACTCTTATCAAATTGCAACTCAATGCCATTCCATTTAACAGGTGTTTTCTGAGCACCTACACTTTGCTAGGCATAGAATCTCTCATACATTGCTCCCAAACCTCAGAAAACATAGCCTCAGAGAGGTTAAGAACCTCGATTGGGTCTCTCAGCAAATGTGGGCCAGGCAGGATTTGAACCCAGGTTCAGCTGATTGCAGAGTCCATGTGCCTTCTGCTCCCATCAGGAACCTATATTTTAATCAGATCAGTATGAAAACAAATCATCACAAAGCGATGAAGAAGTCATTCATTCATTCTCTAATTCAACGAGTATCCCATTGATCGATTCAGTTCGCATTTCCAGAGCACCTGTTATGTGCTAGGCCCTATAGCCAGGCAGAGCTTCAACAGCAAAGACAAGGAGCTGCTGTAGGGTCCCAAGCTCCGCATTTAGGGAGGTTGAAGAGTCAGGCTTGCCTCTGGGCTCAGCCACTTGCTAGCTGGAAGCCATCAGGCAAGCTACCTACCTTTTCTGACCCAGAGTTGTCTCATCCCTAAAAATGGAAGGATTGAATGAGATGGTGGAAAGAGGGTCTAGCACTATACCTGGCACATAGTAGGTGTGCTGTCAATGGAAGGAGAGAAGGAAGTTTAGTTAAAGTCCACATGTGGTGCCTGGCTGGCTCAGTCGGAGGAACATGCGGCTCTTGATCTTGGGGCTGTGAGTTTCAGCCCGTGGTGGATGGAGAGATCATTTAAATAAATAACACTTAAAAAAAAAAGTCCACAGGGGGAAGGGAAGGTGTTAGCCTTATACAAGTGTTGCTCGTTTGCTTGTTTATTCTAGTTTAAACACCAGTTCTGCTAGAACAAGTTCACCAGAGGATTACAGACCAAGAGATAGGATGGTTTCTTATTTATTCATGAAACGCACCAGCACCTAGCAAAAGCCTAGCTTAAATGAAGTATGCTGGGAACATTCCCTAAATGAACAAACTAATGAGCTAATAAGCATTTATGGTTGAATAAACAAAGGGATGAAATGAAGTTGGGGGCTTTAGGAAGTGAAGTGTCTCGCTCTAGGCCCCCTCTCCCCTCCTTGGACTTGCCTGCTTTCCTTTGCTGGTCCACACACATCAGGGCTGATGTTTAAAATGATTGAGTGCCAGATGTTGGAACCTTACTTGTTGTGGCACTGTTTCCTCTTTGATGCAGGGCTCCCATATCATGGGAAGAAAAGGGAACTTGGGGCAGGATTCTTGGACCATTGCCATGCCCACATCTCCTAGCGCCATATCATATTATGGGCAGAGAGACCGCCCCTCATAATGAATCTTTCATTTACTCCAAAACAATGACGAATCTCCTACCAAGAGCTAGGCACTGTGCCGGGCTCTCTAGAGGGTGAATACATCCTCCCTGGGTCCTAGTTCCGCAGGAGGGAGATGTACCCAGTTGATAAATGAAGATGACTATTCCCTCAATGTAAGCACAATACAGACCTGCACTGTCCAATACAGTAGCCACTGGCCATGTGTGGCCACTGAGCCCATGAAATATGGCCAGTCAGCACAGCGATCAGACAAGAAAAGTAAAGTAAGGGAGAAGTTAAACTGGCCTTATTTGCAGCTGACATAATACTGTACCTTAAAAAACCCCTAAAGACTGCCCCCCAAATAATTAGAAGTAATAAATGAATTCCGTAAAGTTGCAGGATACGCAATTAATGCCAAGAAATCAGTTGTATTTCTATACATTAATAACAAAATAGTAGAAAGAGAAACTAAGATAATAATCTCATTACCAGTTGCACCAGAAAGAATAAAATAGTTAGGAATTAATTTAACCAAAGAGGTGAAACCACACCTGTACTATGAATGCTTAAAACACAGATGAAAGAAATCGAAGAGGACATAAACAAATGGAAGACGGAAGTCTATTCTACACTCATGGACTGGGAGAATGTGTACTGTTAAGATGTCCGTACTCACCAAAGCAGTCTGCAAATTTCATGCAATCCCTATAAAAAGACCAACAGCATTTTTCATAAAACTAGAACTAATAATTCTAAAACTTGTATGGAACCACAAAAGACCGCAAATAGCCAAAGCAATCTTGAGAAAGAAGAGCAAAGCGGGAGAAATCACAATCCCAGTATCACAATCAAAACAGTATGGTTCTGGCACAAAAATAGACATGTAGATCAGTGGAACAGAATGGGGAACCAAGAAGTAAACCCGAAATTGTATGGCCAATTAATCTTCAACAAAAGAGCCAAGAACATACAATGGGGAAAAGCACAGTCTCTTTGATAAATGGTGTTGGGAAAACTGGACAGCTACATGCGAGAGAACGGAACTGGACTATTGACCATATACAAAAGTAAATCAAAAACAGACTAAAGACCTAAATGTGAGTCCTAAAACCAGAACACTCCTAGAAAAGAACATAGTAATTTCTCTTCCATCAGAGATAGCAACATTTTTCTAAATACTTCTCCTAAGACACGGGAAACAAAAGCAAAAATAAACTCTTGGGACTACTTCAAAATAAAAAGCCTCTGTACAGTGAAGGAAACCGTCAACAAGACAAAAAGGCAAACTACTGAATGGGAGAAGACATTTGTAAATGATACATCTGATAAGGGGATAATATCCAAAATATATAAAGAACTTATACACCTCAATGCTAACAAACTAATCTGATTAAATATGGGCAGAGGACCTGAAGACATCTTTCCAAAGGAGATATACAAGTAGCCAACAGACATATGAAAACATGCTCAATGTCATAAATCAAATCGCACATCAAACCCCAGTGAAATATCACTTTACGCCTGTCAGAATGGCTAGAAACAGAAAGACAAGAAATAACAATTATTAGGGAGGATGTGGAGAGAAGGGAACCTGATGCACTGTTGATGGGAATGAAAATTGGAGCAGCCACTGTGGAAAACAGTATTTTTTTGAGGGAAAATTCCCTCAAAAAAAATTAAAAATAGAAATACCATACAATCCAGCAATTCCACTACCAAAGAAAATGAGAACACTAATTCAAAAAGATATATGTCCCCTTATGTTTATTGCAGCATAATTTACAAGGGTCAAGATATGGAAACAACCCAAATGTCCATCAATAGATGAATGGATAAAGAAGATGTGGTATGTAAGTATACAGTGGGATATTACTCAGCCATAAAGAAGAATGAGATCTTGTCATTTGTGATAACCTGGATGGACTTAGTGAGGATTCTGTTAAGTGAAATAAGTCAGACAGAGAAAGACAAAGACCATATGATTTCACTTATACATGGGATCTAAAAGTCAAGACAAGTGAATAAACAAAGAGCAGAATCAGACCTGTAATTACAGAGAACGAGCTGATGGTTGCCAGGGGCATGGGGATGGGAAACATGGGTGAAGGGAGCTGGGAGAGGCAGGCTTCTGGTTAGGGAATGACTAAGTCCCGGAAATGAAAGACACAGCATAGGGAACAGAGTGGACGACATTGTAACATCGTTGTGTGGTGACAGACGGCAGTTACACTTGTGGGAGTACAGCGTAATGTATCGACATGTTGAATCCCCACGTTGTACACCCGAAACTAACACAACATTGTGCGTCAACCATCCTCAAAAGAAAAAAGAAAGAAAAGGAAATAGGGCAAGTCTGAATTGAGACATAAGTATAAAATACAGGATTTTGGAGACTTAGTATAAATAAGTAATGATTTTCACTATTGATTTCATGTTGGAATGACATTTTTTTGGATCTACCAGGCCAAATAAAATGTATGATTAAGAATGATTTCACTTGGGGCGCCTGGGTGGCTCAGTGGGTTAAAGCCTCTGCCTTCAGTTCAGGTCATGATCCCAGGGTTCAGGGATCGAGCCCCGCATCGGGCTCTCTGCTCTGTGGGGAGCCTGCTTCCCTCTCTCTCTCTGCCTGCCTCTCCGCCTACCTGTGATCTCTGTCTGTCAAATAAATAAATAAAATCTTTAAAAAAAAAGATTGATTTCACTTGTTCCTTTTTGCCTGTTTATGGGGCTGCTAGAAAATGTAAAGTTGTATATGGGTCTCGCGTTCTGTTTCTGGGAACAGAGCTCATCTGCAGTGCTGGGGTGGGATGCAGGAGGGTGAAGGGGTCTGGGGCAGCTCTGTGGCCTTTGAGGGTGGGTTCGCTGAGCAGAGAGGACAGGCAAGGTGGTCCAGCCTGGGGGCAAGTTTCACCAAAATAAGTCCACAGCTTCCCAAGTTGACAAAACAGAGAGGGATTTCAAATCCGGCCCCAGTTCTTTCCTTGACGGGGGAAGACAGTCACCGGTCCCACCCCAGCATCTCCATCCTCCGCAGGGAGCTGGGGTGCAGAATGCTTAGTCAGAAACCCATGCACAGCTGCCCGTGTCTCTTACACACAGAGAGGAAAGTGTCTGCCTCTCCCCAAGCCCCCAGCTCAGTCTTGCCGGGATACCCCTACTTGCTTCCCTTCACAGGAAACTTGCCCAGCTCCAGGCACCCCCTCCAGAAGGTAAATGCTGTTTCTGCTTCCACTGTTGGCTGCACCTCTGGAGGCTGATGAACTGATTTTAATTAAAGTGCTGATTGCATTGGGAGGAAATGGTGGGGGACAGTGTGGGTCTGCTGGGGAAGGTGGCAAGGCTGTGACGTCACAGGAGGATCCTTCCTCTACCAGCTCTGCCTGCCCCGGGTGGCTGCTTCCCATCCTTTCCCCCAGGAAGTCACATGGATGGAAGATGATGACTGGAATCATGTGGCCACCAGGCTGCTCCCATTTTCCCGGGCATCCATTGCCCAAGCCCTTTTGTGCCCACTCCTTGGCCACTCCAGGCAGAAGCCCTGCCAGGCCGAGATATCTGCATGTGGGAGGCACTGTTTAGGGAGCAGAGTCATGAGCTAAGAAGCAGAGGGGTGGGACTTGAACTCAGCATCTGGCCTGGTGCTCTGTTGTCTGGCCCCGCTTCATAGCCCAACCCCCAGGGGAGTAAGATGTGTCCCTAGGGGACTTCCAGGGTCAGAGATCAGCCACATTTGGCCTCTGATTCTACCTAGAAAGCTGTGATCTCTGGAAACCTCAATTTCTCCATTGTGTCAAATGGGGTTAATATCACTGACTCTGCAGGACACTGAGAATTAGATGGAAACCAGCACGTCTAGAGGAGCCCAGCACATGCCCTCAGGTGTGTGGCTCCTGGTGACATCCTGGACAGCGTCTGAGCTCCTGGGCATGGCTTTCCCACCCTCCTGGGTCTGCCTCTGCCAGCCTATGCAGATTGCTCTTTGCATTTCCTTCTTATCTCTCCGCTCTGGTCCTGCGGAACTGTTGTGACAAATCCAAAAAGCCCAGTTCCCTCTCCCTCCCAACCTTTGTCCTGTTCCCTTCTGCTGGGAACCTATTCCTCCCTCCTGTCCCTGCTCTCTCCTGCCCGCACCCTGCTTATCCCTCGTGGCTCCATGCAGACATCCCCTCCTCCAGGAACCTGCCAGGGACTGGGTAATGCCGTTTCTGTTTCCACCCTCATCAGAGCACTCATTCCTTACCTTGTGTCTCTCCCTACACCACAAAAGCCCCCGGAGGGTCCACACCCGGCTTCCTCACCTCTGGGACCCCAGCAGCTGTCTCCCAGATCTGAGACCAGAGGTAATAGATGACTCTGGGACCAGGCCTGGCTTGGATACTGTAGGTTGAATTATGTCCCCCCAAAAGATATATTGAAGTCCTAATCCCCAGTACCTGTGCAAGGGCCCTGACTCCAAAGGAGGGTCTTGCCAGATGTAATTAAGCTTTTGGTCCTTAGGGTGGGCCTTAATCCCATGTCACTGTGTCCTTGTAAGAAGAGATGACGCCATGATCACGTGATGATGGGGCAGAGGCAGAGACACCCAACTGCAAGTCAAGGAAGCTCAAGGACAGCCAGCTGCCACCAGCAGCTGGGAAGAGAAAGAGGGGTGTCCGCCTAGAGTCTCAGAAGGAGTCCGATTCTGCTGACATGCTGATTTCAGGCTTCCAGCCTCCAAGACTGTCAGAGACTCTATTTCTGTTGTTTCAAGCCACGCGGGTTGTGGTTCTTGGTTACAGCAGTGCTGGGAACCTAACAGGGATGCCCGGCTCTGGCGCTGATGGGAGGATGATGTGCTCATTGCTCCAGTTTCTTATAGTCATAATGAGACTCACCCTGCAGAGTTGGGAGCCGTGTAAACGAACGAACAGTGTGAAGCCTAGGAAACACGAGGTACTGTAGAACAGTTAGCTGCTCTTACGCTCTGTAATAACAGGAGCTCAAACGTTTATGTTGAAAAAATAAGCTGATGAAAGCCATGCAGTGGGTGATGCAGAATTGTTCATTCCCTTTTTCTTGCCACTCCCCTGGGACAGTGGCCACTGAAGTTTGGAAACTGAGAGGGGGGGTATATTGTTTGTGTCTGTTCAGCAGGCATTCTCTCTCTTCTGATGACAGCACCCCCCGTTTCCTTGGGACATCCCTGTCCTCAGCTCTTTGTCCATGTGACCCCTCCAGGACTGACACCACCCTCAAGCTGCCACAGGAATTTGATTCAGGAGTGAACACACAATCCCAGGTTGGTCCGATGAGACTTAGCCCAAATGTTTCACCTGGAAAGAGAAGCTGTCTCTCTGTGAAGTTGCAAAGTTGGTAGAATGCAGATCTGGAGGGGTTAGTGGTCGTCTTCCTACCCAAGCCCACCCACAGGGAAGCAGAGCTGAGAGATGAAGGAAGAAAGTTCCCAGGGCCATCATCCTGAGCACTTGGATCCTGTGGTGCCTGAAGGTGCATCTACCTCTGGACTTCCCTGCTCCTGGAGAAAATAAATATGAGTTTTGTGTCCTGAAACCAAAACATCTCAATATTGAAATTCATTCTGGAAGTGGGGTATTGCAGAACCTAAAATGAGGAGTCCGCTGAATGGCAACTGGTGTGGGGCAGGGACAATCTTTCAATCTACAGCGGGGAAGTTATTTGGAGCCAGCCAGCTGGTTGAGAGTCACTTGCCTCTCCTGGGATAGGGGCCATGTGCTTGCTGGTACTCACTTTAAGAGGCATGGTGGAGAAAGGATATTGGAGCAAGCTTGTCATGGACTTCAGTAAGTTCTTACAAGAAAGAGATGAGTTTTGCTGGAAGCTGGCCCACCCCAGACATGATGGGGGAATAAAAGCTGCCTTTCCTGAGAGAGTTTTTCTGCCCATGGTTAATAATACAAGTTGGCTGAGAGACAGATAAGAGAACAGAAGGAAGCCTGTTTCTCATCTGTAGAATTTGCAAGCCATGGCCTGGAGGCCAAAACCCCCAACACAAGCAGAATTCTAACTTTGGGTGCTGATCTGAGGACTTGCCCTGAAACAAACAGACCAGACTCTTAATGAACTTGTCAGGTCATTGGGCTTCTAGAGAAATCCCAGTAATGGACAACTGAAAGTCTGAGTTGCTTGTCCCTAGAGGCAGTCAGGGGGCCTTGAACCTCCTTGATCAGAAATTGGATTGCCAGAGACATACAGCATTCAAAGGAGCATCCTTCTTGACCCAACAATGAAGGTGAGCACATGAGGAGGATCTCCTCAGAGAGAGGACGAGGGGTGGCCAGAGGTGACCGCCAAGGACTTGTTCATTGCCATGAGGGAGTCCCTGTGACCATCCCTAAGGTAAACAGTAGTCTTATATTGCTTCTCCTTGTCTTCTTTTCCCAAAGGTAGTTTTGTTGCAATTTTTCTTTTTCTGTCTCCACTGTTGTAGGAGAGATGTGTTAGAAGAGAGATTTAATGTATCATTCAGCTGTATGGTAGCTGGGCATCTGGAGATCATAATCAGATCTAATCGAGATTCATGAAATTCACTCAAGAGTTGTGGATTTGGATCTGGATCTGGACGTGGCTTTAGGTTGTCTCAGGCTGGGGGAAAGGTCAGTGGTGGATTGTACGTTATTTCATCGCATCCTGTTGGGTGGAGACATTGTGAAGGTGTGGGAAAGCTGTGGTATGTGCAGGTTGGGGACTCAAAGTGCAAGGTGGAGTTGACATGTTGTTTTTACCCTCCCCCATCCATCCTTGCCTTTTCTGCTCTTGGAACCCTGTTTCTCCTGTGGGGAAAAGATCTTCCCAGCCTCACACAGAGTGTCTGATCAGAATAACAGCTTCTCTGCCACCCACCTTCTTAGCCTTTGGGGTTGCTCCGTGATCCAAAACCTAGATAATCCATGATTACATCCCAGAGTCCTTCAGGGGTAGACATATTAATTCCAACAAAAGTTAAGTGAGTACTTCTTCTGCAACTACTAGGGAAAAGATGTTCACTTTCCCCTGAGGCCATCAGTGGGATAGAAGGCAGGTCTAGAGCAGCTGATAGCTTCTTCCTCTTATGAAGGGAGAACCTGCCTGAAGGCAGAGGTCATCAGAACGGAAAGACAGAGTGAGACAGACAAGACAGCAACCTCTGAGCCCCTGGCACTCTGGAATCCCAGAACCTGCAGCCACGTGAGCCAGTAAATCTCTTTTGCTAGCCAGCTTGAATTGAGTTACAGTTGAAAGAATCTTGACATAGAAGAACTGGAGCTCATTCTTTTTTTTTTTTTTAAGATTTATTTTTTTGACAGACACAGATCGCAAGCAGGCAGAGAGGCAGGCAGAGAGAGAGAGAGAGGAGGAGGAAGCAGGCTCCCCACGGAGCAGGCTCGATTCCAGCACTTCGAGATCATGAGCTGAGCCGAAGGCAGAGTCTTTTTTTTTTTTATAAATTTCTTTTCAGCGTAACAGAATTCATAGTTTTACACCACACCCAGCACTCCATGCAATGCGTGCCCTCCATTATACCCACCACCAGGCTCCCCCAACCTCCCACCCCCCGCCCCTTCAAAACCCTCAGGTTATTTTTCAGAGTCCATAGTCTCTCATGGTTCATCTCCCCCCCCAATTTCCCTCAACACCCTTCTCCTCTCCATCTCCCCATGAAGGCAGAGGCTTTAATCCACTAAGCCACCCAGGCACCCACTCGAGCTCATTCTTGAGGTGAGGGCATTTGAAATAAAAGAGCCCTGGGAATTTCTCTAGGGTTTAGATCTTCAGTATTCTTCCCCCTCTGACCCATGTGAATGACTCAGAAAACTCCCCGTCACCAATGGCAGTATTTCCACAGCTGTGTGAACCCAACAGAAATGTGGACCTAGTTAGCACTGAGGTGTGGAAATCGTCACTGTTGGACTGAATTTAGATTTTCCCCCTCCCATACGGGTTGTATATGAGTGAATATAATTATCTTTGAGCTCTAAAGGGTTGTTCTTTATTTTGACATAATTTCAAATACCAAAAGGTCATGAGAATACTACGAAGCACTCCCATATACCACCCAGATTCACCAATGATTAACATTTGGCTGTATTAGCTTTATTATTCACTCTCTCTAGATATCCAAATCATTAATTTTTTCTTGAACTATCTGAGATGAAGGTTTCAGATATTGGGCATCTCTAATCCACAAATGGGTATGGTGTGTTTTTAAGGACAAGACTATTTCTTATAGTATGGTGATCAAAACCAGACAATTTAACATTGATAAAATATTATTATTTAATCTATAGGATTTATTCAAATTTCATCAATTGTCTCAATGTCCTTTGGAGTCATTCTTATTCTAATCCAGGACCCCATTTTGGGATTAAGCATTGCTTTTAATTTTCATTGCTTTTTTCTTCTCCTTTAGCCTGGAATGTTTCATGAGTTTATCTTTGTTTCTCTGGACATTGGCATTTTTGTTTTGTAGAATGGTCCTTACTTAGCTGGTGTCTTAGTCTGCTTGAGTTGCTGTAACAAAATACCATAGACCCGGTGGCTGATAAATGACAGAAAGTTATTTCTCACAGTTATGGAGACTGGAAGTCCCAGAGAGACGTGTTCATCTGATTCTGTCTCTGGCAAGGCCCTGCTTTCTGGGTCACAGATAACTACCTTCTTGGTGTGTCCCCAGATGTGGAGAGAGACAGAGAGTGTACTTGGTGTATCTTCCTATAAGAGCATTGATCCCATCATGAAGGCCCATCCTCATGACCTCATCTAAGCCTGATTACCTCTGAAGTCTCCATCTCTTTGGTTTAGGGCCCCCATATACACACTTGAAGGAACATAATTTACTTCAGAGTAACTACATTATTTTGATGTTCACATTGTCTCAGATTTCTCCATTGGAAACCCTTTTAAGTTGGTTTACTTTGGGTTTTGTGTCCTTTTTACATTTTCTTTCTTTCTAGCACTTATATATTTTCAAGACACAATTGGATGTCATAGACTCATGTCATACTTTTTTTGTCCCAGCTTGAAGACAGACATTTTTCAAAGAAGCTTCAGTTTCCTTCAGTGTGATTGGTGTTTAGAAATTAAGATCTAGCAATCTTTGGGCTTCTGAACCCAGAACGGAGCAACTTTTGAAACTCTGATAAGCTTTCTAGAAGCTCAGAAACCTTGGGGAAGCTCTTAGTCTCTCATCTATAAAATGCAAATATTTTCTAGTGTTTCAACCATTTTATTGTTAGCTACTGGGTGCTCTATTCAAAGAAGCTCAAAGGGGAAAACAGATGTGACAGGGTGAGTCTTTGAGAAATTAGTTGGTTTCTGGTTTTTTTGGGTTGTGGGAGATACCTCAATCAGAGCGAAGAGGTACTTGTCCCCTTCCCTGTCCCAGCAGGATGGGCAATCAGGCTTTGAGTTCTAAAGTCCGGACTCTCTTGGCTCAAAGAGGATTTAATGGCCTTTGTGTTTCATAATTAAGTTGGTTCTTCTCACAGTGGGAGGAGTTGTTTATTTCTGAGCTTTGAGGAAGGGTATGAAGTGGCCATGAGATTGGAAAGGAGCAGATTTTGCATGTTCCCAGAGTGGAGATGCCTGAGCTCTGTTCCTAAAAACAGCCTCCATCCATGGTTTGGTGAATACAGGTGCCACAAAGCAGGGAGCTAGGTCCCTCCCCAAATTTTATGGTTTAAGTAAGCCTTGGGTTTTCTGGTATAACTGAAGGGAGAAGGAAGGAGTCCTCCAGTGTTAGATATCAGAAGCTTCTTAGAAACTTTACTGAGAAGAACTCAGAGCTGGGTCTGATCTGATTTGATTTGATTTCTTAAATGTGGGATTTTGTGTTTATATGTGTTGGTTGAGAGTTATCAATACTTAGCATATAGATAAAAGGAGAGTTCTCTTGTTGAAGAGGGATATCCAAGGGTGTATGGAATTTTCCACATTCTGTAAATGTTCTGCTGAGTTTTGACATGTGACATCACCATGCCCACTCCTGGGTGTTGCAGTGGCAACATCTCAGGACCTGGAATCCAAAGTTTTATTTGTAAAGTGAGAATAATGACAGTACATCAGAGGGTTTTTTTTTTAATGAATGTTAAATAAGAGGATCCATGAAATGTGTTGGCCATAGAATGTGCTCAATAAATAATAAATCTTAGTTTACTAGTTAATTGACTTCTTTTTTATTCATTCATGGGGCTCCAGGTCCTTGCTCTTTTCTGTGTGTTCTTAAAGCACTGGCTTGCTTGATCCACTCCCTGATCTTTGCCTCAAAGTGTCCTGTAGACAAGGGTCCCAAGTAAATGCCAAGGCCATCATAAATTGGCCATCTTCAGTTTTTCTATAGGGAGTTCTTGTCTCATCCTCCACACATTTCAACCAACCTTGACATCAACAAGGTGGGGTGGGCTTGGACATGAACAGTTCAGCCACGGGCTCCACCTTGCCTTATTGGCCAGAAAGGTGCCATCTTGCATTGTTCTAGAAAGAATTCTCTGCCACCTGATGGGGCACAGCTGGGTATTGTTGGCATCCTGCCTTCTCTTGGGGTTGTACACCCCAGGAGGCCTGGGAGAAACAGGCATTCGAAGCAGAAGAGAATCCCAGGATCATGACCTTGATTCCCAGTACTGGATATTAAGCTAACTAGGTAATTGTTTTTCAGGCAGAAAAATCATCACTTTGGGTATCTGCTGATGCATTCAATCCAGTGAGCCTGCATTATCACCATGGATGCCTTCGTGGACCTGCTGACTGAGGCAGCACATCTGTCCATTCCACACTAGGCGGGAGTTGTAAGTTTTTAAGATGAGGCCCTGGGGGATGTTTTGCTGCTAATGAACTGGAAGATAGTGATGCTGAGGGTCTGTGTCCACATCACGCCACTGGGACTCAATCCAAAACTGTTTTTCAATTGCCACAGTGGTGACCTAAGGCTCAGAAGTAGCGTGTGGGCAAGAAAAGCAGCTGACATCACAACACCTTTCCGGGTGTTTTCTCTAGACACCCTCAGAGGAGCCTGGTGTGGTAGAAGGATCACCAGCCAGACGTCAAGAGTCTTAGGGCCTCACCCTGCTGTACAGCAGCTGGTCGAGAGGCCCCAGACTTCCTCTTTCTAGTAAGGCTGGGTTAGCGGTCAGTGAGCCTTTCACAGGCAGTACAGAGCCAAGGTCAGGAGTGCCTGAGGCCGACTCAGCAGGTCACTGTCTTCTGCCTCTCTTGTAAATGGGGATGATCACAGTACCTCTGCCATTAGTAATTTGAGGATAAAATGAGATGATGAATTAAAGCAAATTGCTCATACAGAATTTTTAGGAGCTTTTTCTGCTTTATTTCTTATGCTGTTAACTTGGGCTCCACAAATGGTCTACATTTTATGCAGAGAGAGTCTTAGGCTATTCTGGAGTTGCTGACCATGTCCTTCCTTTCCATATTACCTCCATAGAGACCCTCTTCCATCCCCAGCTCCGGCACTAGGAGTCCTTGTGACTCTGCCCAATGCTTAATGGATATCCAACTGCAAGTGGGCCCATTAGATGCTCCCTCTCTTAAGAATTTGGCATTGAGGTGAAGGCTGGGTTATCAGTCATGGGGGACTAGGCAGAGTTAGTCCTGAGGGAGAACACAGATGGCAAGTGGAGAGCAAGATATGAGAAGCCACACAGGCTGGGAGAGATAAATGTAGAGATTGGGTTGAGTTAGAGGTAGAAGGGATAGGGAGTGCAGTATTTAAGATGTAAGTTCAGCTGCCATGGTGGAAAACCAAAATAACACTGAATTAAACAAGACTGAAGCATATTTTCTCTCACAAAGTAATTCAAGTTGGTGTTGCCCTTGACCCCATGGTCCAAGACCCCTACCTCCACCCTATGTCTGCCCTCTAGCTATCCAGTTGCAAAGAGGAGGGTGACACATTTCCAGTATCCAGGTACTCCCTACCTTTGTTATCCATGACCTTCCCTTTGACATGAGACCCATATGTATTTTGCCTCTTCTGAATATATTTCTATTCCTTGTAGTCAGTATGTCTCTAACAGATCCTAATTCTTAGAAAAAAAAAATAAGTCAGTGGATCAAATCTTACTTTGTTTAAGTTTCCTCTTTATAATTCAGAATCAGAAATGTACATGCTATTGTTAAGACTCGCACGGGAACTAAGCACCTAAGCTCCGACATCAGGCTTGTCCTGTCCATTATAAGACTGTGAAAACTGACATTATTTATCTTTATTCTGTCAAAAGGATGGCAGATAACATTAAAAAATATATATATATATTTGAAACATTTGAAATATATATATTTTTTCATTGTAGGTAATTCCTTTTTACCCTACAATCTTTCCACCCCTAAAAGTAGACTAGGTGGCTGAGGCTCATGGCCTCAAGGGAAATTATTGACTCTGAGAGAACAAAGTTGTCGAGGGAGTTTATACATACATTATTTTTATACTCATAGCTAAGGCAGCAATCACAAAAGCCAAGGTTTCAATTGATTATAAAAGCTAGTATCTTGTTTAAGTTCCAAAGGCATCTTTTAAAAGATAACGCTGTTTGCCAATTGGAAAATGGCATGAAGGAAGACACAGAAGTTGAGAAAGAAGCTGGGAGCAAGTTACAGCTATTTGGGAACATAGCCTGGAGATAGCTGTGATGACATGATGGATAGAATCAGTGGTTTCCAAAGGCATTTCTAAAAGATGGTTAGGAGGTGGAGCCAACAGGACTGGGAACTGATAGGGTATGGGAGACTGACCTAAAAAGATGATGCTGGGCTTCTGGTATGGCCAGCCAAGTGGGTGGTTTTGCCATTTTTGAGGTGAGGACCCTGGGAGAGGAGAAGGGAAGAAGCTAAGATTCCATTATTAAGCATGTTGTTGTTGAGGGGTTGATGCACCATCCCAGTGACGATGTCTGGTAGGCAGGCAGACCTGCAGTTCTAGGGCTCAGAAAAAATCCCACAGTGGAGAAAGAGAGGTTGAAGTAGGGCTCCAGCAGATAGATGTCTGATTCCAAAGCTCGTGAGCATAAATGCTCATAGACTGGTGAGATGAGACTGAGTTACCTGGAGGGTTTGTATATATAACATCTACTGCACAAGTCCGGGCATGCCATACACTGTGCTAGATCCTGAGTATTCCACAGTTAGTAACTTCTTCCATGGTCCCTTCCCTTATGGGTGTAGTGGGTCCTGCCTACTTTCAAGACTCAAAACTCTATGCTAAATATGTGTCAAACATATATGTATTATATGTTTATATATGTTATATGTTTATATATGTTAAATATGTGTTAAACATATGTGTATTTCTGTCACCTTGGGAAATTAATCCTTCCTAGGGATTTCCAATAGGACAGAAAAAGCCTGCATGAATCATCTGTGCATAGTAAATAAAGCCACCAATTGTGGTAACAGCCTCTCCAGCATGGCTTAAAACATAACAATGTTGCTGTTCAAAAAAATCCCATGTAGCTTTGCAATCAAATCTATCATGACCTCATGAAAGACAGGATTGTTGGAAACAAGATGAAGCAACAATGCTGGAGACATATGTTTGAGTAAAGAAGTGACCAACCTAGGGGGCCTGGGTGGCTCAGTTCATTAAGACTCTGCCTTTGTCTCAGGTCATGATTTCAGGGTCCTGGGATCAAGCCCCATGTTAGGATCCCTGCTCAGTGAGAGCCTACTTGTTCCTCTCCCTCTGCTCCTCCACCCACTTGTGCGAGCTCTCTCTCTCTCTCTCTCTCTCTCTCCATCTCTCACATAAATAAAATCTTAAAAAATTAGTAGCCAACCCTTAGACAATGAAACTGAGCAGCCGTGCTCAGTATTCAGTCCCATACTGACCGTAGAGGAGACGTTCTAGGCTTCCACTGGGAAGAAGAATTCCTGAGGGTTGTTGATAGTCAGCAGAGCACTAAGGGTAAGATGTGACACAGGAATTCCATTTGTATGTGTGTCTTTGGAAAATGGAAAATAAAAATATGACGTAGGGAGGCAAGTGCAGAAATACTGATGGAAGCAATGCTAGAATAGGAAAGAAAAGGAAACACACCCAGCGCTCACCCATTAAGGAATGGATAAATAAACTAGGATATACCCATAGTGTGGTGTGTCTTCAGCACTCTGAAAATGAGGTGGTGTTCCAAACGCTGACACGTAAGATTTCTAAGACATTATAGAAAAATTACTCACATTCTGTACTGTTATAAGGCACAGAAAGTCAAATTTATCCTTTTTAGCGTACACGTCTGTGAGTTTTGACACGTGTAGGCAGTCGTGTAACCCCCACCACTGTCAAGATCTAGAAGAGTTCCATCATCTCCCCAAAGTACCTCTCACCATGTTCCTTTGTAGACAGCCACTCCCACACCCCCAGTCACAGGCACCCACAGACCTGTTATCGATCCATACAGTTTTGTCTTTGCAGGAAGGTCCTAGAAATGGAATTCTAGAGTATGCAGCCCTTTGCATCTGGATCCTTTCGCTTCACCTAATGAATCTGAGGTATAACCATGGTGCTGTGTTTCAGCAGTTCCTTCTGTTTTTAATGGTTGAGAAAAACATTCCACTGCATGCATGTACCAGATTGTTTATCCATTGTCCACCTAAGTAACTTGAAGTGACTGTCTTTCCTTCCTTCCTTCTTTCGGTCCCTCCCCTCACCCTCCCTCTCTCCCTCCTTCTCTCTCTCTCTCTTCTCCTCCTCCCCCTGCTTGGCAATTACAAACAAGTCACTATAAACATTCGTGTACAGATTTTTAAAACTGAGCTATAACTCATGTCTCTTAAAATTTACCATATTAAAGCATTCAATTCCGTGGTTTCTTGTATATTCACAGAATTGTGCAGTCATCATCACCGTCTAATTCCAGAACAATTTTACCACACCCATATGAATTCATTAGCATTCATTATTCATTATTCATTATTCAATAGCTTTTGCTCCTAATTTCCTCCTTCTCTCAGCTGTGGCAACCATTAATCTGTTTTCTCTTTCTATGGATTTTCCTATTTAAGACATTTCATATGAATGGAATCACACACTATATGGCCTTTTGTGTCTGGCTTCTTTCACTTAGTGTTTTCAAGGGTCATCATTGTTGTAGCGTCTATCACTATGACGTTTCTTTTTATGGCTAAAAATATTTCATTGTATGAACAGACCACATTTTGTTTACCTATTCATCAATTGATGGGTATTTGATGTTTTCATTTTGGGGCTGTTGTGAGTAATTCTGCTATGAATGTTAATGTGTAAATTTTTGTATAGATATATGTTTTCATTTCTCTTAGGGTAGGATTGTTGGCTATGATGGTAACTCTGTATTTCAATTTTTAGAACTGGCAAACTGTTTTCCAAAGTGGCTGCATCATGGAACAATCTCTAGAGTAGATCACATTAGGCCACAAAACAAGTTGGTACAGATTAAGAAAGATTAAAGTCATACCATGCTTCTTTCTGACCACAATGCTATGAACCTAGAAGTGAACCACAAGAAAATATCTGGAAGGAGCATAAACACAGAAGTTGAATAACATCCCGCTAAACAATGAATGGATCAACCAGGCAGTCAAAGAAGAAATAAAAAAAAATCACAACGAAACAAATGAAAGTGAAAACAGAACCGTTCAAAATCTTTGGTACGCAGTGAAAGTGGTTCTAAGAGGGAAGTTTATAGCAATATAGGCCTAGCTCAAGAATCAAGAAAAATATATTTTAAAAAAGCAGAAACAAATGATATAGAAATGAAAACAAACAAACAAAAAAACCACAATAGGACAGATCAGTGAAACCAGGAGCTGGTTCTTTGGAAAGATCAACAAAACTGATAAACCTCTAGCCAGACTCATAGGGAAAAAAAGAAAAAAGAAAAGAAAGAGAGAGAGAGAGAGAGAGAAGACTCAATTAAACAAAATCACAAATGAAAGAGGAGAAATAAAAACCAATACCACAGAAATACAAACAATTGTAAGATAATATTATGAAAAATTATATGCTAATAAAATGAAAAACCTAGAAAAAAATGGATAAATTCCTAGAAACATATCACCCACCAAAACCGAATCAGGAAGAAATAGAAAATTTGAACAGATTGATTAACAGCAATGTAATTGAATCACTAATTAAAAAAAAAAAACCCAAACTCCCAATAAATAAAACTCCCGGACCTGAAGGCTTCACAGGCAAATTCTACCAAACATTTAAAGAAAAGTTAAGACTTATTCTTCTTAAACTATTCTGAAAAATAGAAGAGGAAGGAAAACTTCTAAGTCATTCTGTGAGTACCACATTATCCTGTTGCCAAACTAGATAAAGATATCACCAAAAAAGAATATAGGCCAATATCTCTCTGATGAACATAGATACAAAAATCCTAGCAAGTTGAATCCAATGATACATTAAAAAAATCATTCACCACAATCAAGTGGGATTTATTCCTGGGATGCAAGGGTGGTTCAATATTTGCAAATCAGTCAATGTGCTACATCACATCAATAAGAGAAAGGACAAAAACACACATATGGCTATTTCAATAGAGATAGGAAAAAACATTTGACTAAGTATAACATCCATTCATGAGAAAAACTCTCAACAAAGTGGGTTTAGCGGAACATACTTCAACATAATAAAGCCCATTGATGAAAAACCCACACTGGACATCATACTCAATGGGAAAAAACAGAGCTTTTCCTCTAAGGTCAGGAACAAGACAAAGATGTCCACTCTCATCACTTTTATTCAACATAGAACTGGAAGTCCTAGCCACAGCAATCAGATGCAAAGAAATAAAAGACATCTAAATTGTTAAGATAGAAGTAAAACTTTCCCTATTTACAGATGATATGAGACTTTAAAAAGGAGACCCTGAAAATTCCACCCAAACACTCCACTAAAACACTGGTAAATGAATTCAGTCAAGTTTCAGGATACAAAAATCAATGCACAGAAAACTGTTGCATTTCTATGCACTAATAATGAAGCACCAGAAAGAGAAATTAAGAAAAAAAAATCCCATCTACAATTGCACCAAAAATGACTAAATATCTAAGAGTTAACAAAAGAGGTAAAAGACCTGTATTCTTAAAAGTATAAAACATTGATGGAAGAAATTGAAAACAGGGGCGCCTGAGTGGCTCAGTGGGTTAAGCCTCTGCCTTCAGCTCAGGTCATGATCCTGGGGTCCTGGGATCAAGTCCCGCATCAGGCTCTCTGCTCAGCAGGTAGCCTGCTTCCTCCTCTCTCTCTCTCTCTCTGCCTGCCTCTCTGCCTACTTGTGATCTGTGTCTGTCAAATAAATAAATAAAATCTTAAAAAAAAAAGAAAGAAATTGAAAACAAAACAAAGAAATGGAAAGATATTCCATGCTTATGGATTAGAAGAATAAATATTGTTAACATGTCTACAAACCAAAGCAATCTACAGATTTAATGCTATCTTTATGAAAACACCCAACATTTTCCACAGAACTGGAACAAGCAATCCTAAAATTTTTATGGAACCACAAATAGCCAAAGCAATCCTGAAAAACAAAACAGAACTCGAGGTATCACAATTCCAGACTTCAATCACAAAGCTATAGTAATCAAAACAGTATAGTACTGACCTAAAAATAGACACATAGATCAATGGAACAGAATAGAAAACATAGAAATAAACTCAAAATTATATGGTCAATTACTCTCCTACAAAGGAGGAGGGAATATACAATGGGAAAAAGGCAGTCTTTTCAAAAGTGGTCTTGGGGAAATTGAACAACTACATGCAAAAGAATGGGACTGGACCACCTTTTTACACCATATGCAAAAGTCCTTAGGTGCATTTATGTTTACAATTGTTGTCTTCTTGATGGATTCACTCTATTCTCGTCATATAATGTCTTTCTTTGTCTCAATTACACTTTTTTTGGTCTTAAAGTCCATTTTGTTTGGTATTAGAAGAGGCACTCCAGATGTCTTTTGGTTCTACTTTGCATAGCAGATTGCTTTCTATTCTTTTATTGTCAACTTATTTGTGTCTTTGTATCTAAAGTATGTCTCTTGTAGATAGAATATACTTGGATGGTGGTTTTTAAATTCATTTTGCCAATCTGCCTATTAACTGAAGTGTTTAAGGCATTTACATTTAATGTTGTTACTGATAGGGTGGAATTATGTCTGCTATTTTGGTATTTGCTTTGTCTTGTGTGTTTAAGACACAGTTTGCTGTGTCTTAAGTCTTTTTTACTCGTTTATTCCCCCATTATTTTGTATTAAATAGATATTTTCTAATCCCATTTTATTTCCCTTGTTTCTTAATATCTATCTATATATATATTAGTACTCTATATATGGTAATCCAGTTCAAATTAATACAAATTTAATTTTTATAGTCCACAAAGTCTTTGCTCCTATATAGCTCTGTTCACTTTCCTCCTCCCTTGTGCTATTTTTTCCCTCGCGCTATTATTATCCTACACATTGCATCTTTATATATTTTATGTCCATAAACATATATGTACAATTTTTGCTTTATGCAGTTTTAAAAATCAGATAGAAGGGGGAGAAAGTGACATAAAAAATACATGTTTGCCATCTTTCATGCTTACCATAGAGTTGTGTTTACCAGTGCTCTTTATTTCTTCATGTGGACATTTGGACTGGGGTTATTGTCTCGTGTCCTTTCCTTTCAGCCAGTGGGATTCTCTTTAATATTTCTTGTAGGAAAGGTCTGGTAGCAACTAATTATCTAAGTTTTTTATTATCTGAGAATATCTTAATTTCCATATCTATAGTTTGGGATTTTATAGCAAACTATACCCATAGTTTTGCTGGATACAGAGTTCTTATTTGATAGATTTTTGCTTTCATCACTTTGAATATATCATCCTACTGCCTTTAGGGCTCCATGGTTTCCCTGAGAAATCATTGATTAATCTTACTGAAAATTACTTGTATTTTTGCTGCTTTCAAGATTCCCTCTTTGTCTTTGGATGTTGAAAGTTGGATTATGATATATATGTGTAGGCATGGAAAGTTTTGAATTTATCCCCTTGGAGTTTGTTAGGTTTCTTAAATGTACATATTAATGTTTTTCACCAAAATTTACCAAGTATTAAGCCATTCTGTCTTGAAATATACTTTCTGTTCTTTTCTTTATTTTCTCTTCTTCTGCTCCTATTATGTGTATATTGCCACATTTGATGGTGTTCCACAGTTTTCTGAAGCTTTGTTCATTCACCTCACCTTACTCTCCTTTTAAACTCTTTTTGGGGCACCTGGGTGGTTCAGTCTGGTAAGCATCTGCCTTCAGCTCAGGTCATGATCCCAGGGTCCTGGGATTGAATCCTGTATCAGGCTCCCTGTTCAGTAGGGATCCTGCTTCTCCCTCTCCCACTCCTCCTGCTTGTGCTCTCTCTCTGTCAAATAAATAGGTAAATCTTTTTAAAAAATAACTTTTTAAAATTTCTGTTCCTCAGAATAATCTCAATAAAATGATCTAGAAATTTCCTGTTTCTTTCTTCCATCAGTTATTTGTTACTTGACACTTGTTAGCCTGGTGGCAGGATTAACTACAGATTTAGAAGTGAAAAATGAAAATTTGGGGCACTCCGGTTAAAAAAGTTATTGAAAATTTTAAGCTGGTGACATCAGAGTGTTAAACCAACTACAGGAACCTTTAGAACATGTGTCCTTTGTGATGCATACTTCACATGCCCAAGTATCATTCCTGCCTCTGGTGGGGTTTGGGGGATACATATATATTTTTTCATTTTGACTAAGCCTTAGTTTAGGTAAAAGCTCTGTCCCTAGGTCTTGGGTGTGGGGCTTCTCAGTGATCTTGCCTACCTCCAACTGGATTTGGTCAGTGGACCGTGATCATGCACCTTCCCCAAAAGCAAAGGACTTTTTTCCCCCGGCTATAATGGATTTTCACCAGTGCCCCAAAGGTGACGAGGTTTATTGTCCTATGGCAATGATTGGTTGACCTCTGACCTCAGCCCTCAAGAAAAGTTATGAATTTACAGATTGTCTGACGTTTTTGATGTTGTGAAGATGGAAGCAGTGCTCTTTCCATTTTCCTGTGTCTTAATTGGAGACTGGAAGTCAAGAGTGTCAAGAAAAACTTTAAGTATGGCAAATTGCAGTTCAGTGAACCTTTTCATGCAGCTACAGCACCTGTCAATCCCAGACCCCTTGTTTCACCTCAATTCTTTCTACCCCAGTAGAATTATTTTGCAGCAAATCCTATATCTTATCAAATTTTAAACATAATATGTCATTATATTTTTAAGTCAATAAGTATATCACAGTGATGACGTAATAACTCAGCATGAGCAAATTCTCTCTCTTGCTCTCTCTCTCTCTTTCTCAAATAAATAAATAAAATCTTTAAAAATAATGAGAGGGAAGGGATAGGGTGGGAGTCCTGGGTGACATAAGTTTTATCTTAAATGTCTTTATTAACAATGAGAATATAGTCTTGTATTATTGTGTAATCTAAAAAGTATGAAAAGGAAACAGGAAATGAAAAGAATAAAAACAGACTTTGGGATTTGACATGGGTTTGAATCTTAACTCCACTGTTCACCATATATGTATGACCTTGGGCTTGTCACATTACCTCTGGGGCTAAGAGGTGTGGGGGGGGAATAGAGATGGGGAGTTTTGGGGGTCAGATAAGAATCTATTACAAGATTTAGAGGATTTACTGACCCACCCTATGTAAACTTTCTGACAAAGCAGACACTCAATAAATGTGAGGGATCTAATTTCCTTCTGTGTCTCACCCAATGTAGAATTAAGAACAGGTGCAAATGCACTGAAGAATAAGAAATCCTGGTTCTAATGGGCTTCTTCTGCCCCTGTGTGGCGTGTTTAAGTTATTGCTAGGATTTTTCTAACCCATGGAAAAATGAAAATGAACACTACTTACTTTCCTCTTAAACTGGAATTCAACTCTTTAACCTCTCGAATTCCAAGACCAATTCTGCAGTGTCTTATTTGGGTTTCTGTTACTGACAAGGGCTTACACTATCTCTGTTTCCTCCAGTAGCTTGTAAACCTCTTGAGGTAAGAACTTATTTAATTGTCTCTCTTTTATTTCCACCCCCAAAATGGGATAAAACAATACCAAGCCTGCATGGCTGTTGTGATGCATTGCCTGAAGTCTGTGAAAACATTTTGTAAATTACAAAGCACTTCCCAGATCTCCTCATCTGCTCTTTCACAAACTTTTAAAGACATAAAAAAAAATATTTTATTTATTTATTTGAGAGAAAGAGAGAGAGAGAGAGAGCATGAGAGGGGAGAAGGTCAGTGAGAGAAGCAGACTCCCCATGGAGCTGGGAGCCCAATGCGGGACTCTGGGATCATGACCTGACCTGAAGGCAGTTGCTTAACTAACTGAGCCACCCAGGCGCCCCTCACAGATTTTGCTAACGATGCACACTGTACAATTAGGAGGGCACAGCTCATTTCCTGGAAGAATTGGTGGCCTCATAGGTGACACAAGAAAACAACCGTTGGAAACCATAGAGACCATAGTCCAGCTTGTGCAAAGTGCTGCGGGCACCTGGAGGGGGAAGGGAGACTGGTGTTGGGGACAGAGCGCAAGTGAGAAGCTTCATAGCAGATCTGAGCTGTGTGGAGGCCATAGTAGCAGTTCACTGTGATAGAAATATGATCAGAGAAGGAGTGTCCACAAATACATGGGGTTAGGAACCAGGGAAGCATGCCAGCGCCATCTCAGGGTCCCGCATGGGGGCACCTTGAAGGCCATGCTGGATGTGGCTGGAGAAGGGTCTGAATGGTAAGAACTAAGCAAGTACATGAAGAACCTTGAACCGTATTGAGAAATACAGACATAGATTCTTCAAGCTTAGCCTGCTGCCTTCCAGAAGGTAGATAATCAACAGTTACCCATGCAGTTGAATTAGGTGGATGTGAAGGTAGGAAGCTTCGTTGTTTCTAACTTGAACGGTCAGTTGTCTTCCTAGAGGCAATTTTCAAAGTTTCAGCCTTACCACATCTGTTTTAACAACAGCCTTGCCCCCAACACGTTTCCTAGACCAATGTGTGAGATGGATATTCATTATAAAGAAAAACCTCATGTCTTAGGAATCCATCAAAATCCTAGAGGAGAACATAGGCAGCAACCTCTTTGACTTTGGCCACAGCAACTTCTTGCTAGACACGTCTCCAAAGGCAAGGGAAACAAAGGCAAATATAAACTGTTGGGACTTCATCAAGATAAAAAAGCTTTTGGACAGCAAAGGAAACAGTCAGCAAAATCAAAAGACAATTGACAGAATGGGCGAAGATATTTGCAAATGATATATCAGATAAAGGGCTAGTATCCAAAATCTATAAAGAACTTAACCAAACTCAAAGAACAAATAACCTGATCAAGAAAGGGACAGAAGACATGAACAGATGTTTCTCCAAAGAAGATATCCAAATGGCCAACAGACGCATGAAAACGTGTTCCACCATCACTCAGCATCAGGGAAATACAAATCAAAACCACAAAGAGATACCACTTCACACCAGTCAGAAGGGCTAAAATTAACAAGTTGGGAAAAAACAGGTGTTGACAAGGATGCTCCTTGCCTCCTACTTTGTTGGTGGGAATGCAAGCTGGTACAGCCATTCTGGAACACAGTATGGAGACTCCTCAAAAAGTAAAAAATAGAGCTACTCTATGATCCAGCAATTGCCTACAGGGTATTTATCCCAAAGATACAAATGTAGTGATTTGAAGGGGCATGTGCACCCCAATGTTTATAGCAGCAATGTCCACAATAGCCAAACTATGGAAAGAGCCCAGATGTTCATTGACAGATGAATGGATAAAGAAGATGTGGTATGTATATACAATGGAATACTACTCAGCCATCAAAAATCTTGCCATTTGCAACGACATGGAAAACACTAGAGGATATTTTCCTAAGCAAAATAAATCAATCAGAGAAAGGCAAAAATCATATGATTTCACTGATATGTGGAATTTAAGAAACAAAACAGAGGATCATAGGGGAAGAGAGGAAAAAAATAAAATAAGAGAAAACCAGAGAGGGAGGCAAACCATAAGAGACTCTTAATCATAGGAAACAAACTGAGGGTTGCTGGAGGGGAGGGGAGTGGGAAGGATGGGGTGGCTGGGTGATGGACATTAAGAAGGGCACCTGATGTAATGAGCACTGGGTATTATGTAAGACTGATGAATCACAGACCCGTACCTCTGAAATGGATAATACATTATAGGTTAATTAATTGAATTAAATTTTAAAAAGAAAAAGAAAAAAAGAGAAGTCTCATATCTTGACAATGTGATTTTTTTTTCTCAGAAAGTGATCCTTAAAAAAAATATGGCTTTTTAAAGAGGCTACTACACATGTGTACTTCTCGGTTCACATTCAGATTCAGAGGTCATACCTAGATTTTGCAACATCTAAAAGTGGAGCTGAATGCCCTTATGCTAGAAGCTAGGTTTCTCTCAGAAGAACTTAGAGTATTATTTTAGAAGTTGACAGTCAGCTTTCACCAGATTTGTTGCCTTGAAACTTTTAAGAAAAGGGAAGAGAATGGAATCCAAGGGAAACACAGCAGGTTGGAATGGAGAGTAAGAATAAGTCAGGATGTAAAGGTGTTCTGTTCTTAGGACTACATTTGGTGGGTGGCATAGTCCGTGGCACGTCCGATTTGGCTCAGGTCATGATCTCATGGTCGTGAGATCAAGCCCCACGTCGGGCTCCACGCTCAGCACAGAGCCTGCTTGAGATGCTCTCTCTCCCTCTGCCTCTGCGGCTCGTATTGGCTCTCAGAAGTAAATAAATGACTCTCAAAAGAAAAACACATTTAAAGTTTTATGAGTGTGATGGTAGAAGACAAGCTTCCAACTTGCTCCCAAGCTTGGTTTTTATCCAAACGCCCACTTGAGGGAGAAGCCAAGTTTAGTTAGTAGAAAAAGGAGCGAGGAAACTAACATCAGGGGGAATCAGCAAATATAGAAACAAAAAGGTGCCCTGATAGTTTAAAACAATATGCAATTTTTACCTGTGATACGGGCAGGGATTTAAAAATATCAGCCATGTGTGTCGCCCAGGGTAAAGGAAATGGGCACAGAAGCTGGGGTAGTGGATGGGAGAGTGTGCCATCCGGTTTCCATGGAAGGACGGACGCACTCACTGCCCAGCTGCTAGGACAGTTGGCTGCTGGCAAAAAGTGCACAACCTAGTCCCTCCCTGAGCTGTGTTCCCTAGGACTTCTCACAGCCCATGACTGGTCCACACAGGGACACAAAAGCCCGAGCCCTTTGCCTGGATTCAGGACAGCTGGAGGCACTGCCCAGTTCTAGAACTGCCTATGAGGTCTGTTCATCACACCTCTCTCCAGTCTTGCTTCTCCCACTCCCTCCCCGACAGGTGTCCTTGTCAGAGTCCTTCCAGTAAAATCTCCATCCCGTGTCTGTTTCCATCTAAGGCGACTGCCTAGGGAAAATGCACATATTTCCCCTTGTCAAGCCTACTTGACTTGATTAATACTTTCCCTTATGAAATCTTATTTTGGTTCGATATGTATAAAGTGTTTTCCACCAGGAATCAAATTAATGCGCACCCTATTTTCTTAGTTTTAGTAATTCATATTTCTATATGCAGCTCTAGAATTCTCATCAGGGTAATCTGTGAAGTGGGGTCTAATGAAATCTCCCACAGTTGACCGCCAGCTCTCATTATCAAATAAGCCACCTTAGTCTTCCGAGGTTTGAATGACATGTGATTTGATTTCACAAATAAGAAGTCTGAACACGTTCAGTTGGGAGCTTTCCCATTTTAGGAGGTCAATGAAGACAGACCATCCCTAGCCATATACAGGCAGCAGGGGGCTCTAGTGCATAAGAAATGGGCCTCTGCCTACGGGCTAAATTCCCTCAATAAATCGTTCACTTTCTCTGAACAAAATGAACACTAGACTCTCCCCAGCTTGTGGCTGGGGCCACGGAGGAGAGGTCTCTGTCTGCTACCGACGGTGTAGACAGACTCAAGTCTGGGGGAGAAGGATTTGAACTCCACCCTGCAGCATCCCCACACAGGATAGTCTGTCTTAAATAGGCATTTCCCGTGCTGGAGGGCTCAGACCAAAGCTCCAGAAACGTTTCCATGAGCCTTCCAGACACCCGAAGTCTGACCATCCACCTGCTTGAGGGTGCCCTTACGTAAACGATTGTACTTGACCTTAAAAAGTTCAAAGTACCTAATGATATTCTTTGATGACATTTTCTCAGCAGTTACCCAGTCACTGTTTTGTAATAATTCAAGTCTTGGCAGAAGGACCTCACCTGCCCCCAGCTCTCTCTTGTCCCAGCCCCTGCGCTGGTGTCACCACAGACGGATTCTGCTGGCTCCCAAGTGAGCTTTATTTGGTGACTATGCTCTATAGGAAGAACAGCAGGGCCCCTCAGCAGACTAGTTCTGGGCCCTGATGGTCAGTCGATAGCCAGAGATGACTTCTCTTCCATCACAGTTTTGGGGAGGTGTGGCCATGGCCATGGCAGTGAGAACAGGGTCAGAACATGACTTCTTCTTCTTCTTTTTTAAATGTTCAGTTAGCCACTGTATAGTACATAATTAGTCCTTGATGTAGTGTTCAATGATTCATTAGTTCAGTATAACACCCAGTGCTCGTCACAGCATGTGCCCTCCTCAATACCTATCATCCTGTCACCTGCTCTCTTCATCCTCCTCTCCTCTGAAACTCGCAGATTATTTCTCAGGATCCATAGTCTCTCATGGTTCATCTTCCTCTCTGATTTCTCCTCCTTTGGATTTCCCTCCTCTTTCCTATGGTCCTCTGTGCTATTGCTTATGTTCCACATATGAGTGAAACCATATGATAATTGCCTTTCTCTGTTTGACTTACTTCACTTAGTGTAATCCCCTCTAGTTCCATCCATGTCGATGCAAATGTTGGGTATTCATCCTTTCTGATGACTGAGTAATATTCCATTGTATGTATGGACCACGTCTTTATCCATTTGTCTGTTGGGTATCTCGGCTCCTCCCAGAGTCTGGCTATTGTGGACATTGCTGCTCTGGACACTGGGGGGCACATGCCCCTTCTTTTCACCATATCTGTATCTTTGGGGTAAATACTGACTAATGCAATTGCTAGGTCATAAGGTAGATCTTTTCTTAACTTTTTGAGGAACCTCCATGCTATTCTCCAGGGTGGCTATATCAGCTTGCATTCCCACCAACAGTACAACAGTGTTCCCCTTTCTCCACATCTTCACCAACACTTATTGTTTCCTGTTTATCCAATGGAAAAAAGATAGAGTCTTCAATAAGTTGCTGGGAAAATTGGGTGGCTACGTACAGAAGAATGAAACTGCACCACTCCTTTACACCATACACAAATATAAACTCAAAATGGATGAAAGACCTCAGTGTGAGACAGGAATCCATCAGAACCCTACAGAAGAACATAGGCAGTTACCTATGAAGAGACATTGGCTACAGTAACTTTTTCAAGACACATCTCCGAGGGAAGTGAAACAAAAGCAAAAATGAACTTTTGGGGACTTCATCAAGATAAAAAGCTTCTGCACAGCAAAGGAAACAGTCAACAAAACTAAGGCAACCCACGGAATGGGAGACAATATTTGCAAATGACAGTACAGACAAAGGGCCGATATCCAAGATCTAAAAAGAACTTCTCAAACTCAACACTCAAAAAACTAATAACGCAGTTAAAAAATGGGCAGAAGACATGAAAAGACACCCCAAAAAAGACATGCAAATGGCTAACACACACATGAAAAAAAATGTTCAACATCACATCATAGCCATCAGAGAAATACAAATCAAAACCACAATGAGATACCACCTCACTCCAGTTAGAATGGCAAAAATCAACAAAGCAGAATGTGGCTTCTAATTCCAGCTTGGCCCTTGGCAGACTCAGGCTCCAGCTGCAGGGAAACTCCTCCCTCTCTGAACCTCATTTCATAGCATGAGCTGAGCCCTGGTTTACTTGGAGGCTCTAAATCTGGATTCTATGAGACAATGACATGAACACCACCAAAAAACACTGAAACTCTGTGGTGCAGTTGGCTCTTGTCTTTCTAAGTGGGAGAATGGGGTCAAGGTGCTGTCTACAGGCTCTGCCTCTCTCAGAGCAGGCAGGGCTCCCAGGACCCCATGCACAGGGCTCACCCAGCTGCCTGTCAAACATGCAGATTCCCAGCCCCCAGCTGAGCCAGAGCTGCTGGTATGGGCCCCGTGCTCTGCACATAATTGACCCCTGGGGGATTCTGATGTAAAATGTGAGACTGCTGCCCACAGGATAGAGCCCATTCTCTCTTTGGCTCAGCTCACCAGCCTTGCACAATCAGGCCTCTGCCCAGCACACCACCCTGGGTACACTTCTTCCAACAACATGCACTCCGCGCTCCCCCCACCCCCCATACACTGGAACCTGGCTATCCCCAGCTGCCTGCACTCTGAAGAATACACCTGAATGATTCATACAGCTGTGATTTTGCTCATGTTGGTTCCTTCTCCACGCCAACCACTTCTCCTGGAAACACAAGGTCAGCTGCTTGTGCTTCATGTTTAATTTGAGCTGTTCCTGAAGCCTCTCTGGAAATACAGGCCCTCAGAATACATCGACTCCCCCCTCTCTTATAACCTTGTGTCACATCCAGCCTCCTTCACCTCACCTGTCATCCTTATGGTGCCTTGGTATGTCCACCTCCCCGTTCCTGGCCTACATTCCATGAAGGCAATACCAGTAGTATTATCTATCATTGTAGCTCTAGGGCCTACCCAATGGCACCCAGCTTTTCAAGTGTCTGCTGGATGAATGAATGGATGAGTTGTTGTCTACAGAGCTCCTAAGAAGAAAAAGCACAGGACACAGTCAGCTGAGTTCTGGGAGCTGGCCTTGGTCAGCTTTGATGAGGAGAAGCGAGAGCCATACTGGAGAATGGTGGAGAATCCTGTGGGGCACCTTGAATACACTGATATCAGAGAACAGCTTGAGAAGTTTGCAAAAAAAGGAATGTTTGTGGCTGAAGTGGGAAGGGGACATTGACCATCTGGGCTTTTGTCTTACATTGAGTGGAGATCAGCCTTGATGATTTAAATGGTGCAAATTTCAGGAAGCTGATTATCTTGCTTTTATTGCATACTTCTTTGTCATCTTGGACTCTCACTAAGCTAGCACAATGCTCAGTACATGGCAGCAGAGGGAATGAAATTGGAATGGTGCAGAGTTGACTTCTAACAGGGAAGGGACAGAATAGCAGGTGCAAAAATAAACTGGAGGTAAAAACAGCAGGACCTTTGAAATCCAACAAATCTGGTTTCCAATCCCAGCTCTGCTATTTGCTGTGGATCTTGGGCCAGTCACCCAACCTCTCTGAGCTTCAGATTCCTCCTGTATAAATGGAGGTAGAAACTTCAACCATAAATTGGCTGAATCATCTCCAACTGAGATGATTGGAGACATGTTTATGAAGTCCTGGGCAAAGTGGGTGCTTGTAAGCAGTAACTATTGCTATGTGAAGTTCCTGTGGATGCCTACTGAAACAAGGAACAGAAGCTCCCCAAAGAGCTCTGAGTCTCAGAAAAGGTAAGACTCTTCTGGCCTAGGTGCCCTGGAACAAAACTATCATGGTGTGGAGAGAAACGTTCCAAGAAAGCTGGCTCTGGTTGGAGCTGGAAACCCAAGGAGTGAGCGGTTACCCAGGCTGGCTGGGCTGAGAAAGGGTGAGGGTCATTTGCTGGGTACCCGTCACTCTTTCCTGGTGGGATGAGAAGTGAAAGATGAGCCTTCCTAGGAGAGTCTGGGCCACACAGCTTACTGAAGGGCTAGAGTCAATAAGAGGAGGGAGGACATCGGAGAGGCCTCCAGCCTCTCCCTCATCCCTCAGAAATAACAGCAGAAAAATTAGTCTAATCAAAAGAATTTCCAGAAGTCCAAGGAGCAGCAGCCTTAGAATTCGATAAGATTTTGGAATCTTTGTAGCAACCTAATTGTGTTACTTTGTTATCCAATGTCTGTTTCTACTCATTGGCTAAAGAAAATACTATGTTTTACTTTTCTTTTATATACTTTTATGTACTTTTTATTTATTTATTTTATTTATTTATATACTTTTTATTTTTTATTTATTTATATACTTTTATATACTTTTTATATACGTTTATAGTATATAAAACATAAATATGTATATTTATATGTATAGTATTATAGTATTATGTATAAAACATAAATATGTATATATTTATGTTTTATACATAATACTATAATACTATACATAAACATAGTATATAGTAAAATATTAGTCAGGACAGGCTAGGCTGTGCTGCAGAAACCAACACAATTCTCTGTGATGTAATACAATAAATTGTGAAATTCAAGAAACTTTGTGCAAAGGTCAGTGTGTTCAGGAGGCCCTCCTGCACCTTGTAGCTATGTCACTTGGTGCATACTCCCTCTTCAAGAAAGAAGACACATGTGTTGTCATTCACAGGCTGGTCAGAGCTGGTCACATAGCCCCAACCTAACTGCAAGGGATGCTGAGAAATGTCGAGAAGCACACAGAATACCAGGTGACTACTATCTCTACCAAGGGCTCCAAATGTCCCTTTGATGTCTTCTCCTATTCTCCCTTCCCCCCAGCTCATTTAACCCCTCCTCTAAAATCTCTTCCAGTTGCTACATGCAGTTTCAAACTCAGGATTTCAACCATCTTTACCATCAGGTTTACATGGTTCCTCTTGGTCTAGCGATCTCTGAACAGAAAAAACAAGTCACTTGCTTAAACCCACTCTCAATATATACTGGTAGAACTGGAAAAATAGGACCTCAATACATTGCCTCAATGACATTACTCTTTGGGAGATGCTCCTTGTTAATTGTTCTCTGTTAATCCTGATTCCACCCTCTGGGTGTTTTTTTTTGTTTGTTTTTTTTTTGGTTTGTTTTTATTTTGTTTTTGTTTAATGAGCCTTCTTGGTAGCATGGAAGTTGGTCACTGAGGAATAATCCCTCTCTGGAGGACTGCTTGGTTGTCTGTCCCACTGGATGTTCTAGAAGTTCAGCACAAGGATTGTCTTAAGACCTGAACTGTGAAAGGCTTGCTCTGTCTGGCTGCGTGGTTCCTTTGGTAATATGACCCTCACAAACAGTGAATTTCTGATATATTAGCTTCCAGCTGGGTCCATGCATCAGTAATTGCACCTAAACTGTGTTCTGAAACTAGTTCCCAGTCTGATTCTTTCTTTGCTCCCTTGCCCCATGTCCCTCTCTACTTAATGGAGGTCCCATTAAGGTTATCTGGAGCTGTAGGTTGGCAACCCACACCCTTACTCTGATCTTGGCTATTAATTTGATCTTTACTGGGAAGTTTGGCTGGACTTTGTACCTTAAAGCCTCTTTTGATTCCATTTCTTCCTGTTTTGGATCTAAAGAGAGTCGGCTTTTTTTTTTTTTTTTTTTTTTTTCCGTCCATGCAAAGCTCCAAATTTCTGGACTCTTTTCCCATTTTTTTGTCTGAGTCCATCTCTTCTTATAATATCTTATCAAATCCAGCCAACAGCAGTGAGCACACATCACTAATGATATTTTTCCAACCTCTGCCCTAGAACTGCAAATTCAGTGAGCCCGTGGTCTGCCTCCCCAATAACTGCAGGCAAGAGTTTCACCATATGCTGTGCTATTTTATAATAAGCTGAATTGACATATTTCCATCCTGTCTTAATTTTCCTCAATGCCCATCCCCCTACCACTAAGGAAGCATCACATATATCAGGTTTGTTGCTCTAGCAGAATTCCACTTCCAGTCCCAATTTCTGTTATGATAATTAGCGCAGGCAAATTGGTTTGCTACAGCAAACCAACCCTGAAGGTCCTTGGCTTACGTGACTATTGGAAGGGCTTGGGCAGCAAAGACCAGAGTCTTAGACTGAGTTCCCTGGAAACAGGCTTTGAGGATTTGTGTGTGGAAATTTATTGGAGAGTGTTCTTGGAAGATACACCTGTAAGAAAACAAGGAAGGGAGGACTGGGTGCAGGGAGAAGGTGGCTTACAATGTGTTGCCTGGAGATCTCAGCCAGTCTGGTGGGGAGCTCTGGATTTGGGATGGCTCTTCATTGTTTTCCCAAACAGGAGCCAGAGCAATAGGCCTTTGTATCCAGGCATCAAGTCAGTCGCTTGTTAGTGGCCATACCCTTGGAGAGGATATAACCTTGACTGTGGATTTACCTCACTCGGATGGCAATTCCCAGTGAGAGATGTAACTGTGAGCTCTCGGTCAGCAGTCAGGAATGTGTATATCATCGCTGAGGATGGGGCTTGGGAGAGGACACCATGGTACCCATCAGAGGTAGAATGAAGGTCTAGGTGTTCCAGGGAAGGAACCATCATAGATCCCACTGCCCACAGCACTAGAGCATCCTGACTCCAGTGGACACTGAGGAGAAGGGCATTTGATACTGATAAACCCAGCCACCTATCTCCAATGTCCCTCAAGTAATAATGGCTTCTTCCCTTTTCCCTTCCATTGTCAGTGGAGTCTCTCATTTGTAAAAACTAAATAGGAACCATATTGGAAGGGGATTCTGGGAAATTGCACCTTGTGCTTTTCCCTTGCAATGAAGGTAGAAGGAGGTGGGGATGCTGCCAAGCTGGACAAGACCCCTGATTGTGTAGAGGTGTTCCATAAATGGTCAAAGATATGAACAGTCCAAAAACTGGGAAAAGCTTTATGCCCAAAGATATCAATCCTGTAATCATTTTCAAAAGGGGAAATCTGGACCAACCCAAACATGCAGTAATGGAATATTTGAGTGAGTGTGGACATATCATGCAGTCAGGCTGCAGGCTTTTTGGAAACCAAGACAGACCCAGCAGGGTGCCCAGCTCTGACATGCAGTCAGTGCATGATGGGTGATCTCATGGCCCACTTGCTGGGCCCTTTTGGGTATCAAAAATAACAAGCAACCATTAAATACAACTGATGATACTGAGTGGGCATGGTATTGAATGGGAAAGCAGGATTCAATATCTTAAGCTCACAGTGATTAAGATAATTGAAGTTTATATGCAGGGGGAGCAGGCAGACAGTGAAATGGGAAGGAGAGCCACTCCAAAGGCTCTGGGAAGTGTCTTTGGAGACTGAGGGGCTGGAGGAATCAGAGAAAGAGTGGGGGGATGGCCTTCCAGAGAGAGGGGGCTGAGGGAGGTTCAGAGGAACAGAGCAGTGAGCCCCAACACAAATGGTCAGCCTGAGGGGTACCTTAGCTCATGGCCAGTTGAGCCAGCTTAGCACAGGAAAGGAGCACTGTGGGTGGATGGGTGTACTTGCCTTCTTCATGGGTCCCAGCTGGTTATAAAGGCTCCTCTGGGCCCAGATTTTCCCCAGAGACCTTATGGTGAGTCAGAGGCAGAAACAGACTATCTTTTGGTTCTTAGAATGCATATCGTCTATGTCTCTTGGATGAATAAGTCTCAGATGGGTAAAACTACTCACTATAACATGAGGGGAGCAGGATGAGAAGTCGGATGTGATGACATCAGGTCTATGTCCTTGTCACTGCACATCTTTGTCTCTCTCCCAACTGAGTATTGTCAGAGCAGCACCTGTAGGCATGCCCTGCCTTCACCGTCCCCATGCCATCAGTATCCTGCTCCCACCCTCTTCATTATAATGCCATCAGTATTATCATATCATGGCCATCTCACCATCATCATAATCACCATCATCATCACCATCACCATCCCACCACCACCACTACCACCATCATCACGACCTTCATCATCCCATCATCATCATCATCCTGCTGTCTTCATCTTCATCGTTCCTTCATCTTCATCATCTCACCAGCAGCAGCAGCAGTATCCCACCCTCTCCATCATCCAGTCCTCTTCGTCATCATAATCCCATCATCGTATAGTCACCACCATCACCATCATCATCCCACCACCTTCATCACCATCATCCCGTCATGTTCATCATACCATCCAATCTGTCAACGGCGTTAAGAGTAAAAATCTGAAGTTTCCCAGTGAAGAAATTCCACCCTCAGACTGCAGCACCAACTCCTGCCTGAGTCTCTAGCCTGCTGGCCTGCCCTACAGATTTCAGCATCCACTCCATTCCTTAAAATAAATCTATTTATATATCTATATAGATGGATGATAAAGATATATATAAGGAAATAGATATATGGATATGTGTGTGGATATGTATAGATATAGATAAGGATTTATAGATATATAAAGATATATAGGAGTATATGATATCTATATGTAGATATAAAAGGTATATATGAGGGTATATATATAAAATGTATGAACATACATTAATATGGAGAGAAGTAAATTTTATATATATGTAATCTTATTGGTTTTGTTTCTTCAGTGAACCCTGACTAGTCTAACGTCTTCATGTGACACACGAGAGACTAATCAGAGAAGGGAAGTGATATACCCAAGGTCACACTGTGAGGTGGCAGCTGGATTCTGAATATCTTGGCCCACAGAGGCTCTTTCTCGCCCTCAGAGGACTGTTTGGGAGCTCTGTAGTGGTGAGAAAGCTGAGCCTTCCATTGCTGTCTTTCATCTCCTTTTAGGTACAACCCTTTCATTACGTGCAGAAGCCATGGGGTTTGGGTTAAAGTGGATTGGTTTTCATGTCTCAGAACCTCAGCATGAGAGGGAAGGAGGGTAGTGCGGAGTGAGGGACATTTTCCCGGATTCTCATTTCCTTGAGATTTTGCATAATTTTGGTCATTAACTTTGGGGAGCATTGTCAGACCGTTCAGTCCCCTGGGGGGCAGTAATGATGTCTGTGGTGTGTGAAATGCTGTTCCAGGTAGAAAATTCCAGGCAAAGAGGGCATTCAGCGTTGTGAGTTGACCCAGTTTTTCAAAGAACCCGAGAGGTTTGCTGTGCTTAAAATCCCACAGTTCCATTGTCCCTTGTCAGAGAAATTTCACCTCATTGTCACTTCTGCCATCCTTGCTCCAGACAGCACATCATGTCCCTGGAAGTTTCACAGCTCTGCTCCCACCCCACACAAGAGCAAAGAGCCGGGGGCCATCCTTTGCTGAGGCAGGAGCACCAGACTGGAAGTCAGGGCACCTGAGGTTCAGCCCCTGCTGTCTCCTGCCTTGTCTGTGCAATTTTGCAGGAACCATTACCCTCTCTAGTCCTGCCCAACTCAACCCCTTCTTCCCGAGTATCTCAAGGCCATGGTTTATGCTGAAGAGTGGTTGCAGGATCACATGGTGGAGAGCTCACACTCTGGGCAGAGAGATTCAGTCTGAGTCCCACATGGCACTTATTAGCCCTGTGATCTCTAACTTGTTACTAGGCCTCAATCCTCTCATCTGTAAAATGGGGATATCACAAGTCATGCCCCGGAAGGCTCTTGTGAGAAATGAGATAATGCCCTGGTGACTCACGAGCTTTTTGACCCATGATCAGTATTCGGATGTCTCTCTCTCCTACTAAATCATGGGCTCTATAGAGCAGGGGCTCGCTCTTTATGTTTTTACCTTTGATCCCTAGCCCGGCACATATGGGATCTTCAAAACGTGTAGAACGAATGCTTAGATAAAATGAAAACACCCATTCGTGGATTAGTAAGTGAATGAAAATAGGCATATTTTAGCAACCTCTGTTTTCCAAATGCACGTTCTGCAGTGCCACTCTGTTGAAATGGAATTGTTTTCAGGAATCTAGCACATCAGAAGGGAAAGTAAGGTCCTGAATGAGGGGAGGCGGGGCTTCCTGGAGGCTCCCAGCTCAGCCTACCTCCAGCCAGCACCACCTCTGGGTTTCTCCCTGAGGACCCCACAAAGAGGAAGCTTATAAAACCCAGGTTTAGCCCAGCCTCTTCCACCCACGCACCCAGTGACCCGTCCATCCATCCTTAGGAAATCCGCCCCAAGTAGCAGAACCCCTCTTCATGAAAGTATTCTCTGTGCTGTTATTTATGGTGGCAGAAATTTGCAAACAAGTAAGAAGAAACAGCAGTAGGGCTATTCACACCACAAAGTAAATTAGGAAATTCCACTCTGTGGGATAAGCCCCAGCTGATAACAACCATAACTCTGAAAGTAGTCTGCAACACAGGAGAGGACGAAGTGAAAAGTGACTGGAGCTTTGTAAAAATGTGTCTCCACCTGAATGAGGGATGCAGACAGAATTGTGCTGGACTGGAGAGGTTCTGGCTGAACGTTTTCCCTTCTCTCTCATTTCCTTTATTGCCAGCATAAATCTGTGTGTGCAGTATATACAAATCAGGAGTGAAAGAAAAAAGGACTTTTTTTTTTAAAACTACAGAAGCATTCACTAGGAAGTTCTGATCATTTCCTCCTATGTTAAAGCTGTTTCATGAGTCCAGCATACACTCAAATAGGAAAAGGTATTAAAATGGGCATTGTATGTATGTGTGCAAGTGGTGTATACATTGTATGTATGTGTGTGCATATTTGCATGCATGTGCATTTCATGCATGTGTATGCGTGTCTATGTGTACGCATGTGCATGTGTATACGTGCATCCATGTGTCCACGTAAACCCACGTGTATGTAAGAGGCTGTGCGTACATCGTGCATGCACACACGTGTGTGGGAATACATGTGTGTAGGCCTGTGTGCAAGTGTCTATGTGTGCATTGTGTGTGTGCGTGACTGTCTAATGTCTCTCAGAGGCCAGCGCAGGTGATTCCCAGCCCCGCCTCAGCAGGGAGACCACGGGCCTCTCTCTGCCTCCCCTCTCCTGTCTCATCCCATGTACTGGGGAAGCTTCACCAGACTGGTGTTCCTAGTTCCGAGTGTCATACACAGATGGTCCCTGGCCTATTCTTAGTTCGGGCAGATTCTAGAGGAAGAAAATGAATTCCTCCCCTGCTCAGGAACAACAAGTTCCTTCCAAGCAGTGTCACCACAGGGAAAAGCAAATGCTATAAAGCCTCATAAAATAACCAGACACTCCTGGACAGAATAGATTGTTGTGGGGGGTTTTTTCTTAAGAAAAAAAAAATTCAAGAATATCTGTGTCAGCACAGTGTAGTACAAAGACTATGACCCTTGGAATAAAGGAGTTCTCATCTTTGTCCCTTCTGGCTGTTGGACTTTGAGCAAAATGTTTAATGCCCTTGAGTGTCTCTTCTATAACTTCTTTCTCATCTGTGTTTGGGGTGACAAACTTAATGTTTGTGTTCCAGTCCCCAAATTCATACATTGAAACTCTACCCCAATTCTGATGGTATGTGAAAGTGGGGCCTTTGGGAGGTAATCAGACTTAGATAAGGTCATGAGGGTAGAGCCCCTGAAATGAGATTGATGCCCTCGTAAGAAGAGGAAGAGACATTGGAGTTCCCTCTCTCTGCCATGTGAGGACACAGTGAGAAGACAACCATCTGCAAGCCATGGAGAGAGCTCTCTCCAGGAGCTCATCAGCTGGCATCTTGGTCTTGGACTTCCCAGCCCAAGAATGTGTGAACCAAACATCCATTATTTAAGGCACTCAGTCTGTAGTGTTATAACAGTGGGAGCTAAGACAATTGGGGATAACTATATCTAATTCTTATCTAATTAAGGTTGATGGGAGGATAAAATGACATAATATACAAAAGCATTGATGTCTGCCTTTAGGCAGATGGTAGATGCTCAGTTAATATCCATCCCAAGTTGCTTCACATCTTGATATGTTTCAAAATGCCTCTCCTTTCTTCTCACTTCCCTGTGCCATCCTCCCTCCTTCTAATATTTAATAAATGATGATAAGGAGGGAGAATCTGGAAATATGTGTACTGAACAGGTCCCTGTCTCTCCCTTCTCCATTCTATTGGCCACATCTGTGGGGCTCAGGGACAGCTGTGCTCTGGTGGAGCCCTGGGTTTTGTGGCAATTACAAGTGTTTCTCCTGTGGGATGAGCAAGGACCCAGAGACTAGCTTCTGGGAGTTCCAGGGTAAGGCCCAGCATTTTGAGATGCTTAGTGGGAAGAACTTGGCCTTCAGAGACATCAAGACTTTGTGGGGATAAAGGTGAGGCAGGCATGAGTGGACCTAGTCCCATTGGCCATTAAGTGCTGATGAATTCATGAAACAATGGACTATTTCCCCACTGCCCTTGATGCCAAGGCAGGACAGGGATACTTGTGGCCAGGGTGGCTCCTCCAGCTGAGATTCTTAGCAGGACTCTGCCTGTTGGTCTGCCACCAGCTCTACTTTCTTACCTGCAATACTTCTGTTGCTTTGAGCATGATAATAGTCAAATTACACGAGAGTCCTAAAGAAGGGACAATAACCAATCTTGAAGGCTTTGGAGCCAGAAAGAGGGAGGTAAGTCAGGATACAGAAAGCAAATATCTCTAACAGAGACATTTTGAATTTTAAGATAAAAGAGTAACATAAAATTATTCAGGAACTAGGATGATTAAGGCTCTCTGGGACTGAGATGCATTGTTTCTGAGCTAAAAGAAGCGAGCAGGAGATGGTCATGGTAGAGACCCAAGATAGTGGTCTCGAGGGACAAGTGTATGAGATAAACGGAATCTCAGAACAAAATCACAGAGACTAGGGATCATGAGAGAAAAGACAGGAGACTAAAAGTAGACACAGGGAAGTTAACAGGTGAGCAACATGACTTTCAGAAAAAGAGGGAGTTGAAGAAAAGACGATTAACAAACAAAAATAGAAGACAAGTTTTATGAGCCAAAGAAAAAACAGTTTGTGAATTGAAAGAGTTCACCAAGTTTCAGGCTAGATAAGTAAGAAAAGACACAGAATTAGGCCTATCTTGCAGTAATCCCCAAATGCTAAATATAAAAAGAAGCTCTTACAAACTTCCCAGCAGAAATAACAAATTACCTATAAAAGAGAAAGAATCTGACTGACATTGGACTTTTCCTCTACATTGACTAAAAGACTGGAGATGGTGACAATCCACAGACAGCTGGGTGAAAATAATGAAGATACTGACTCCTAGATTCCACCAAAGGTATTCTTTAGCAAGAGTATCCTGCCAACAGTGTGCATTAAATGAAGAAGCTTGAAGAGGGAATTCAAGATGGGGGAGATAAGGAGCCAGGAAGCAATGGTGAGCAGTGCTGTGTAATAAAATGTATTATATATAAATACGTGTGTGCAGTGAAATGTAAATGAATGAGGTTAGGCTGTCTAGGGTCATGTAATATGTTTGTTCAATAAAGACTTTTGAAGTAAAAAGGAACAGACTATGCCACATGGTTCAAAATCAAAAGCATGTGTGTATTTATTTATTTATTTTTGAGAGAGAAAGAGAGAGAGAGTGCACAAGTGTGTGCGTGCAGGGGGAGAGGCTGAGGGAGATGGAGGGAAGTAGACTCCCCACTGAGCACAGAGCCTGACTTGGGGCTTGATCTCATGACCCTGAGATCATGACCTGAACTGAATGTTGACCAGATGCTTAACTGACTGAGCCATCCAGACACCCCCAAAGTGAAAGTGTATTAAGTCATCTCAATGAAAACTCAGAGTTCACAGTAGTGGGGCCTTGGGGAAAAGTAAAAACATCCTCACAGTCTTATCCACTGTGGAAGGAGAAGGAGCAAAAAGGAAGAGGAAAGCATCTCCAGCAGTAATCTTCCCAGACAAAGAAGAAAATTGGGCAACATAGATTGTCTTGGTGAGGACGAAATACCTCTTTGGTGGGAAAAATCATAGTTAACATCTCTGCTCCAAATATTTCTAACAAAATATATCCCTGATGAAGACAGCCGACCGAAGATAAGTAGCACTGATGGAGTGGAAAACGCTAAGAGAGTTTCCAAATTAACAAAGGGAGAAAAGAAAATGAATAATAGCTTCTTGGTCACGTGACCCCAAACCAAGAAGAAGGAGAAATGACACAGAGTGAACCAAGTAATAAACGTGAAACAAATGATAAGGAATAGAATAAAGTCAATCAGTATTTACAATAAATGTGAATGACTACATTTTCCCCCTCAAAGGCAGAGACTTTCATATTGGATTAAAAAAAATTTACACAGTCACAAATGTTTAAAATGAAGAAGATGGAAGAGATAGATTGGTTACAAGATAAAAATACAAGAATCAGTAGTCTTGAGGGGAGGGGTGTGGGAGGGATGGGATGGCTGGGTGATGGATGTTGGGAGGGTATGTGCTATAGTGAGTGCTACAAATTGTGTAAAACTGATGATTCACTTCACAGACCGGTATCCCTGAAGCAAATAATACATTATAAGTTAATAAAAGAAATACAAAATAAAGAAAGGAAGAAAGAAAGAAAGAAAGAAAGAAAGAAAGAAAGAAAGAAAGAAAGAAGGAAAATAAAGAATCATTAGGTTTTGTCTCTTCCAAAAGTAAACATAGAAATAGAAATGGAAATAGGGAGAAATATTTCATTTGTGTAATGACAAAAACTCTAGAATATTTAAATATAACTATAATAAGAAAACATGGGGTCTGTGTGAAGATCATTAGAAAAATCTCATAGAGGAATAAAAAACCAAGAGCTGATCAAAGGAAGGAACATAGTGGGTTAGAGAAAGAGATGTCTTATGAAAGTGTCAGTTCACCTAAAAGAAATAGGTAAATAAAATAAAATTTTAATCATAAATTCAAAGTCTTTTTTGGGGTAGATTATTGAAAAATATTATATGTAAAGTTATAAGGAAAAATAAATACCTGGTGGTTTTCCCTCCACATACACCAGGTGGGTGTGAGTCTGGATGGAGGCCATCCACCAGATACCCAAAATGTATAGAAGAAGAATGAATGATTTTTCTTATCTAATATCAGAATATCTTGCAAAGCCATGCAGCCAAGTCAGGCTGGTGCTGGGTTAGGACCAGAGAAATAGATCAGGTGGACTGAATCATGCAGGACCCACTTAGCCTGAGAAAATATGGGGGCTCAGTTAGGACGGGAAAGTTGATTGTTGAAGAAATGATGTTGTATAACTGACTATCCATGTGGAAGGAAATAGGAGTGAGTTTTAGATCATAGATTACTGGCTGTGTTAAAAAAAGACAAATTTAAAATTTTGCAAGATATGCTGTGTTTATAATCTGAGGATGGGAGAAACTTTCTGAACCTGGACTCCGTAAAAGAAAATGTAGACATATTTGTGTCTATACAACTTTAAAACATATGTGGCAAAAAGCTCTCATGAACGAAGTAACCATACACATGGTAGATTTGGAAACAAAATTTGTGGCAGAGATGACAGTCAACATATATACAATTTATACATGTGATTTAAAATTTGATAAGATAAACAACACAGTAGAAACAGGGCTGCTTAGGGATGACTGGGGGGCTCAGTTAGTTAAGGGTCCACCTTTGGCTCAGGTCATGATCCCAGGGTCCTGGGATCAAGTCCCACATCAGGCTCCCTGCTCAGCAGGAAGTCTGAATCTCCCTCTGCCTGCCACTCCCCCTGCTTGTGTGCTCTTTCTCTCTGACAAATTAAATCTTAAAAAAAGAGAGAGAGAGAGAGAGAGAGAGAAAGGAACAGGGCTGCTTATATGAAGAAGCAGCGTACACAGCAGCAAATCCAAATGGCCAAAGATTATATGGAAATTCACTAGCAGTAAAAAATGTGCAAATCACAGTTATAATGATGTATCATTCTATTCCCCAAAGCCCAGCAAAATTTAAGAGTGCTAACAGTTGCAGGAGGGCATGTGGGAAAAAAGGCTCTCTCCTCCATCATGGGTAGGTGTGTGAGTTGTTAACAACCTTCCAGGAAAGCCATCTGCCAACATCTGTGAAAATTTAAAGTTCATACAAACCTTGCCTTAGCAATCCTGTTCCTGAGAATATAGCCCACAGAAATGAAGCCACTACATGGTAGCTCATATGGACCAAGGTGTCTGTTGCTTCTGTTGCTGCATCAGTCTGGGGGGTGAAACCAACTGGAATTAAGTAGGTGCCTTTTCCCCTGTAATCGGTCAGCTGCACGGTCCTAATACTCATAAAATCAGGTAACACTCTCTGCTGACATTCGGGCAAGCTGTGGCCATTTTCTTTCTCTGGGCATTTGCCTTTTGCATGGGGTGGCAGAGACAGAGGAAGAGCATCTCTGGGACCAGGGCTCTTCCCCAGGAAAGCTGCATGGAAGTGGGTGTTGGCTTGGGGTCTCTGGGCCGGCAGGGTCTTACAAGCAGGGTTGAGGGTTGGACTCTGTCTGTAGGTGCAAGTCCCGGCATCCTTGTGATGAGAGCCACACTCCTGGGAAAAAGGGAGGAAGGAAGGTAGGGCTAGACGCAGAGTGACCACATGCCCTGGTGGTTTGTTCTCCGCTTTCCAAGCCAGTCCTAACGGGCATCCTGCACTACAACGGCCCACAGCCACTCCTTATGTATGGTTATAGCGTATGTGTCAGCATGTGTGTTTTCCTGAGGACACGGTTACTGCTTTCATCGGGGTCTCAGAAGAGTATGTATCCCCAGAACATTAAGAATCACTCTGTTAAGGTAACATTTTTTCCTTTGGAAAAATTAATCCATGGTCGTGGGTTAATGACCTGCCCTGTGTTGGGATGCTCTGCCCCAACATTAGAGGCTTTCTGTTTTGTTTTGTTTTTTAAGATTTTTTTAAAAAATTTATTTATTTGTCAGAGAGAAAGGGAGAGAGAGCACAGGCAGACAGAGGCAGGGGGAGAAGCAGGCTCCCTGCCGAGCAAGGAGCCCTATGTGGGACTCGATCCCAGGACGCCGGGATCATGACCTGAGCTGAAGGCAGCCGCTTAACCAACTGAGCCACCCAGGTGTCCCTAAGATTTTATTTATTTATTTGTCAGAGAGAGAGAGTGAGAGAGGGAGCACAGGCAGACAGAGTGGCAGGCAGAGGCAGAGGGAGAAGCAGGCTCCCTGCCGAGCAAGAAGCCCGATGTGGGACACGATCCCAGGACGCTGGGATCATGACCTGAGCCGAAGTCAGCCGCTTAACCAACTGAGCCACCCAGGCGTCCCGAGGCTTTCTGTTTTAATGGAGGACATTGGGGCCACCCCATGCACGGTCCAGTCCTCCTGGTATGGGAGCATCCTGCCTGCTAGCATGGGTGTGCCCCCTCAAAGAAGCAGCTGGAAGCCATCTTAGCCCCCTCCTGGGGATTTGAAGACCATTTTTCTTGTCTTTTCTTTTTGATTGTATTTAAATTCAATGAATTAATATATAATGTATTATTAATTTCAGAGGTAGAGGTCAGGGATTTGTCAGTTGCATAGAACACCCAGTGTTCCTCATATCACGTGCCCTCCTTGATGTCCATCACCCAAGAGAGTTTCCAAATTAACAAAGGGTGAAGAGAAAATGAATAATAGCTTCTTGGTCACGTGACCTCAAGCCAAGAAGATGGAGAAATGACACAGAGTGAAACAAGTAATAAGCGTGAAACAAATGATAAGGAATAGAATAAAGTAAATCAGTATTTACACTAAACGTGAATGACTACATTTCCTCCCTTCCTCCCCTCATAGTTTGTCTCCCTCTCTGGTTTTGTCTTGCTTATTTTTCCCTTCCTTCCCCTATGATCCTCCATTTTGTTTCTTATGCTCCACATATGAGTGAAATCATGATAATTGTCTTTCTCTGATTTACTTATTTCATTTAGCATAATACCCTCTAGCTCCATCCAGGATGTTGCAAGTGGTAAGATTTCATTCTTTCTGATGGCTGCATAGTAGTCCATTGTATATATGGACCACATCTTTTTTATCCATTCATCAGCCAATGGACATCTAGGCTCTTTCCACAGTTTGGCTCTTATGGACATTGTGCTATGAACACTGGAATACAGGTACCCCTTTGGATCACTATGTTTTTATCTTTGGGGTAAGTATCCAGTAGTGCAATCGCTGGGTCGTAGGGTAGCTCTATTTTCAACTTTTTGAGGAACCTCCATGCTGTTTTCCCGAGTAGCTGCACCAGCTTGCATCCCAACAAAAGTGTAGGAGGGTTCCCCTTTCTCCACATCCTCGCCAACACCTGTCGTTTACTGACTTGTTCATTTTAGCCATTCTCACCCGTGTGAGGTGGTATCTCATTGTGCTTTTGATCTGTATTTCCCTGATGCCAAGTGATGTTCAGTATGCAGACTGTTTTTCAAACTTCAGGTGTACAGGGTTCCCTGAGGGCACATCTTGCTGAAAGTCTCGGATAGAAAGTCAGGGCCAAGGCAAGAGGGTTTGTCTTATTAACCAACACACAGAAGGTTCTCATGAAGAAGGTCTGCAGACCAAGTTTTGAGAGACAGTGTCCCCAAGTCTAGGTGGACATCCAAAGAGTTTCTCGTTCTGGACTGTCTTATAGCATGAGGCTAGACTCAGAGTTCTCCTGTGGCCCTTGCTATAAATAACAATAGCCTGCAAACCCACATTCACCGCCGTGCTGCTCCTAACAGCCAAGAGGCAGAAGCAGCCCAATGTCCACTGACAGATGGATGGCCAGGTAAAATGTATGTTTTATATATATTCGGACACATGCTCCATCGAGGTGAACTTTGAGGACATCTGCTGAATGGAAGGAACTAGACACAAAAGGACAGCTATCATATGAGTCCACTGATATGAGATACCAGGAGCAGCCCAACTCCTAGAGACAGAAAGTAGGCTGGGAGTTCAGGGCCCGGGGACGGGGAGTGGGGAGCTGAACAGGGACAGAACTGCATTTGGGCGAGATAAGAACATATAAAGAACGATCGCACAACAGTGTGTATGTACATAGCATTTCTGAGCTGTATACTTCACTGTGGTTAGGATGGCAAATTTTACGTTATATGGATTCTTTTTTTTTTAAAAACCAGAGTTTGAAACAATAAAACAAGAATGCTATTTACTGAGCATTGACTCTGTGCTTGACACTGACCGCCACATGGGTAATTGCTCTCATCTTTATAGAAAACCAGACTGGGGCCATTTATCCCATCAGTTCACAGTTCTCAGAAATTACTCATCCATTCTGCACACATGGGAGAAATGTCTTCACTCTCCTGGATGTAGCTTCAAGTAGGAGTGAATAAGGGGACCCCAGGGTCGCCGCCCTTGCAGCTTAGGCTGTATGCAGGAATAGGAGTTGGGGGACAGAATGAGGACAAGATTGGTCTGTGCCCTGGGTGATAGTCTGATGGCATCGCGGCCACTCCCTGTCTTTCGAGGGAGGGGGCCACTGTTGAGCTCACTGCCACCTGCTTCCCCTCTCTGGGCCTCCGCTTCCACCCACCCGGTGGTGAGGCTGGACCAATGCTGTCCCTGCTGCTGCGGTGTCCTAGGACGGGGAGAGTGTGGGCAGGCTTTTATCACGGGGAAGTGGAACAGGGTGCCTGCTGAAAACAACAGTCCTCAGAGGGTTAGGTGTCCCCTGGGTGTGAGCGGCAGGAAGCTCTCTAAAAATTCTTCTTCCAGCAGTCCCATTTTCCCCTCAGACTTCTCCTCCCTACAGACCTGGGGAGAAATAAAATGTGCAAAATGAGCTGCTTCCCTCCCTCCTAAATACCGAGGAGGTTTGCAGTGTTGGTTAAATATCGCAAATGTGGGTAAAAGCCCAGGAATGATGTGACGCAGCACTCCAGGGTCACACAGGGATTTGGGGATGTCTCCTTTGGAGGAGGGGGGCGGTGGGGAGGAGGGAGCAGGACATCTGGCCTCGGGGGATGCCATCCTTCCATCCCAGAAAGCCTGCCCTTGCCTGGCTTCAACCCCAGCAGCTTGGGAAGTGGCATCTACAGAGGATTTCTGGTCTGGTTTCATTCCACTTCCTGATCCAATAGCCCTCTCCTTCCATACACACCATGTCACCTGCTGCTTGCCCTTCCAAAAGTGTATTTCCCGATGTGTCTCCTGGAAATCCTACAGAATCGTTGGGGGACTATATGTGTCTCATTGATAAGACGGATCGTAGATTAGATTTCTCTTTCTTTGCATCTGTCACCCACGTTTGGGTGAGAAATCAAGCTGACAGCTCTGGGGTCATGCACACGGCATGTCCCTTTCCACCACTCCCCACGCCCCCCTCCCCCCGCCGTGGGGGTGGCCCAAGCTGCTCTTGGTCCTTTGCTGCTGCATAAATTACTGTACAACGAACGTCTTTGACTATTGTCTCCTTGGGCGGCAGTGAGAATGTCTCTGGAGCTAGAAGCCCAAGGGGGAGTCGCTGCTCATTGAGCAAGAGCGTACCCAGGATGGACAACTTCAGGCGCGGCTCTGCAGACTGGTTTCTCCAAGTCCACACGCATTGGCACCGCAAGGGAGACCCCATATGCTCTCATCCAGGCTTGCACTTGCATGACCCGATGGCGCTCTCACTGTGCCCCTCTGCGGAAGGCAGGTGATTCACACTTCCTTGAATACTGAATGCTGTTTCACCCAGGGCTGCCTCTTTCACCATCTTGGGAGGTTGTGGAGGTGCACTGAGTGGAAGCCTATAATGTTCACACTATGCTTGGCATAGAGTAAGTGCTCGATTGATGTCAGCTAAGCAAAATCAGTCGAGTATTTCAGCTTGAATACATCCAGTGATGGGGAGCTCACTACAAAGGTACCATTTACCCAAAGTTAGAGTACAGCAGGTGGTGGAGTCAGGTGCAAGTCTGGGAGGCCTGCTTTTGAAGGATATGTCCTGCCTTTTGTTCTGATTGAAGAGACGGAAGTCAGCGGGTAGGGTTACAATACATGACCCCTCCCAGCTCCCCACATCTGGCCACACAGAAGCACAGTTTCCTGGGAATTTCAGCCCAGGGGCCACTGATGACAGGCATTGGGCCAGAAGGATAGTGTGGATTTGGGGTTTGGTGGCAATGGACACTTGTCAAGAGAGAGACAGAGAAACAGAGAGACAGAAATAGAGACACATGGAGACAGAGACAGAGAGGCAGACAAAGAGAGAAAGATGGGCAGAGAGAGAGAGAGAAAGAGAGGGGCAGGGAAGAGGGACAGACAGGCAGAGAGAGACAGACAGATACATAGGGAGAACAGAAAAAATGTAAAGAAGGCTCCTAGCTGCTCCCCTGAGACTGGTTGTCTCTTGGTTCGCAAGTATCCTTCTTCCCCTACACTAAACTCCCCCCTTTTATTTAAAGATTCTTTTATTTATTTTAGAGAGAAAGAGCATAAGTGGGAGGGTCAGAGGGAGAAGGAGAGAGAATCCCAAGCACTCAGAGCTCAGCACAGAGCCAGGTGTATGGCTCAGTCTCATGACCCTGAGATCATGACCTTGAGCCAAAATCAAGAGTCGGATGCTTAACCGACTGCGCCATCTAGACCCCCCTAAACTCCCTTTTTCTTAAGTTCTGCCAGCTTGAGTGAGTTTCAGTCCTTGCAAACAGAAGCACCTTGATTGAAACCGATGTGGGAGGGACCCAGGATCCCTACTTCTCATTCTATCCTCTAGCACTTACCAAAAAAAAAAAAAAAAGAAAGAAAGAAAGAAAGTACTGTCCAGTTAGCCTCCTGAGTAGATGTTCTATCAGTACGACTGGATCATTCCAGTGAGAAATCAGAGGCGGGCCACACACCCAGCCATCAGAGCTGCAGAGCCACGCTGTCACCACGACAGAAGGGATGCGGCCCTTTAAGATGATAAAGGCACTGATGACAGAGACGAGAAGAGACCTGCCTGTCAGTGAAAGAGTTAAGCGGAAGAAATGGAGGAAGCAGGAAGTGATACTGATTACAAAACATCAAACAATGCCGACATGTTGATAATGATCCGCAGAGGCCCTGGAGAGACATCACCCGTACTTTTGGCAAGATAACGGAATTTTATATTTTTACGTAATGCTGATGCACAAAGCAGACATGAAGTCATATCTGGGCCAGTATTAAAACGCACCTTTAAAGCATTTCCTGATAAAACATCTTGCATGTGGAATACACGGTGTGCCCCGATAATGCCCTCCACGGGGTCTGCGCCAACAGGCAGGATGGTTGGTGGAGAAGAGCTGGGGGCTTGGAGCCAGGGAGACCCAGGGTGAGCGCAGGCTCCACGGTTAAGTCTGCCTGAGACCATCGTCATTACCTGCCCTTGGTCCACCCCAGCCTGGTGGGTGATGGACTCCCAGTGCTCAGCTGATTTCCCTCGTCTTCCTCATGCCCTGTTCCTGAATCAGACAGGACTCGAGCAGCCAAGGCTGAACTTGCATTTCTGCGCAGCTGTCCCATTTCCTGTAGGGAGCTGGCCACGGGGACACAAAAGGGAGTAGCATACAACACAACACAAAAGGGACTTAACAACCCACAGCATAGTGTCATCAGGATGCAGTTTATCTCGTCTCCCTCTTCTGCCAACCTCCAGGCTGGGTCCACATGGAGGCTGGTTTTCCTCACGGTCAAGGAACCACGGGGCCAGTGTTCTTCCTCGCTCATGTAAGTGGGGGGAAGGACAGGAGAGACACAGAGACTGAAAGAGAGAGAAATCTTTCCTGCCACTCTACAGGCAAAGCTCTTGCCTTCCGCTGACTGGATCAGATCTCATGCCTGCTCCTGACACAGCAACCGTCTCCATGGCAATGCCTTGCCCTGATTGGCTTAGCCCTGGGGTCTGGACCATTTCTGCTGAAGAGGATGTGGTGACTTCAATAGCCTGAACTACTACAAGCCCATCCTCAGCTCTGGGTCCGTTTCTCAATTTTCATTCTGCTCTACAGTAGGGTGATGGAGTGGGGAAACACTGGGCAGCCGATGCCCATCGCACAGGCTTTCTGTCCTCAGAACTCACAGCTTGAGGGAGGGATTAAGCCGATCATCTGATACAGGAGCTAGAGGAGGGACACAAGGGGCTCCCCTCCAGACTGCAGAGGAATAATGGATGACTCAGCCTGGGATCTGAAAGACGCCTGGGGATCCGCAGCTGACCGGGTCAGGGGAGGTTGGGAAGCCTTTCCTGACCAGGAAGGGGCAGAGGCAAAAGTACCAAGGTTGGACACAGTGTGCCTAACTGAACACTTTGGTGGGACCAGAGCCATGGACATGGGTTAGAGTGGTGAATTGCGTGGAAGGCACGTCTGGGGCACAGGACGACCTCCCTGTGGGCAAGCTGGGCACACGGCTGTGACTCACAGGGGCAACTTCGGCAAACCTGACGATATATGGAGGAGCACGTGCCTCCATGGTGGGGAAGTGGCGGTCAGTGATGAATGTGTGTGTGCAGTGGTGGCGCCCAGAGCATACACTGGAGGGATGAGGAATGGAATGGATACTTGTCCCGCATATGGGGCTTGGGGGTGGGGAAGCGGACTGTAAGGGAACCCGTGAGGCATGACGTTTGCTTCCAGCTTTTTTTTTTTTTTCTAAGATTTTATTTATTTATTTGAGAGAGAGGCAGTGAGAGAGCATGAGCGAGAAGAAGGTCAGAGAGAGAAGCAGACTCCCCGTGGAGCTGGGAGCCTGATGTGGGACTCGATCCCGGGTCTCCGGGATCACGACCCGAGCCGAAGGCAGTCGTCCAACCAACTGAGCCACCCAGGCGTCCCTGCTTCCAGCTTTTGATGGGACTAAATAAAGCACAGGCTTGATTCGGAGCAGGGAGCCTGCCTTCTGCAGGGGCTCATCCTGTGCTCTGTGGGCCACTGAATGATAGCAGGGACTTGGGGATGCGGTGTCCTCGCTTTCTTCTCAGTGTCTGTGGCCTCACGTTTCCGGCTTTCAACAGTTTCCTTCTCTCTCTTGGTCTGTCTCCCTGTCTTTCTCTTTCCTCCTTCTCCCCCTTCCTTTCCCTTCCCTTTCCTCCTCTCTCCTTCCCTCCCCTCCCCTCCCCTCCTCTTCCCTTCTCTCCCCTTCCTTCCCCTTCTTCCCTCCCCTTTTCTCTCCTTCCACCCCAATCTTGGCAGCACTTCATGCAGATACTCCACACATCTGTGCCTGATATTATTAAGGATTCAGAGAATATGAATTCATAATTCCCAGGTTTATTGTGGAGACAATTTACATAGCTTGAAAAAGTCCATGATAACCCCCAGAAGGAAATGAGGCCATCAGCTCTAAGTGCCAGCTACTTGACCGTGGCTGGGCCCGTGGGGTTATGCCCGGGAGGCTTTGGATGGACAGAAGTCAAAGCCGTGTCCGCTGAGCACCTCCTCTGTGGCCGGCCCCTGCTGGCTTCTGGAGAGTCGGATGAGGGCTGTATAGTCCCCTGTCTTCAGGGAACCCACGGTCTGGGCTGAGGGATAGGTGCCCAGGTGAGGCAGGCAGCATGAGTGGCCAGATGCTGCTGGTCCCTAGCACCTGGCCCTAGCCGGACACTGGCAGCCCCCCTCCATCCCTGGGATGCAGAGTCCTCATGTGCAAGGGACCTCCATGACCTTGCAGACTGTCTCAGATCTAGTATCTTTGAGTCTCTGATTTCTATTTCCTGGAACCAGAAGTAATTGCCACTGTCCATGCTCTGATGAGTGAAGAACACTGGAAGCGGGATGGGAATTTCTGGGAATTGCGGGCCCCAATGTCTGCCTCAGATGCTCTCCGTTATACCCCGCCCCTATCCACCGATCTCTCTTGAGCCGTGCTGGGCTGGGCTAGCCTTGGGGAGGCTCTACTTGTCTGTCTGAAGAGAAGAGCAGGCCCAGGGCTTGGTTCTCCTCTTCATGTGTGGCCTGGGCTCCAGCAGCTGTGGGCCCTGGGGGATGGGTCAGGACACGTGGCTCCACGAGACCCGTGGTGGCCTGGGATTTATGGGTCACACGCGTGATGCCTTCTGGAATTTCTCACCGTACCCCCACCCCCACCCCCACTGCATTTGTGATTTGGGAATTTCAATTTTGCTTCCCTATTATGCACATATTACCCTGAGGAGATGTCACATGTAATCACTGTGAATTATTTAGCAAACAATTAGGGGACGAGAACAAACAAGTCCTGTGTTTCCAAACCCTGCTTTAATCACTTTGCATAGCCTCAGAACCTGGAGCAAATATTAAGATAATTAATTGCAGCCAGCCTGTCAGTCCTAAGGACAGCGCTCCCGATTAATTATGCAGAAGTGCTGCCGAGTCCAGGAGCGGACCGAAGTTTTGTTCAAGGTCACGCTCCATCCTGGATCCCCTCTCTGTGGGCAGAGATTCAAGTTAGTTCTGAGGCTCCCTCCAGGATTATCTGTTCCTGGCGTGGCTGTCACCAACGGTGAATTCTGCACAATCTCACTGCTTTAGCCGAGCACCTTCCATGTGACCTTGTGAAACCCTCCACGCTCGGAGCGGGAGGGAGGGACTTCCCAGACATTTTATGGAGATCGGGTTGGGGTGCTTTGGTTACCCATGGGCCATTGGGAGAATCACATGGGTCTGGGAGAGTTAGAGTATCTGGAAGCTGAGTGAGGGAGTGTCAGGAGGCGTAAGTGCCCCCTCCGGGTCTGAGGCTGCTGGTAGAGGCAGGTGAGTTCTCGCTGGGGCGGTTGCAGAGGGCCGAGGCCACAAGGGCAGGCCGCCGGCTTGAGGGGCGTGCTGGAGATTCAGCAGCCCTTGTGCGGGGTCCAGCACGTGGTGGGAGATAGTAGATGTTAATTTGGATCAATGGATGAGTACACAAATTCAAACTTTATGCCTCAGTCCCCCGTGCAGAACAGGTGTTAAGTTCAATCAAGCTCTTATGCCCCCTTTAGGATTCAGTTTACCTGTTACCTCCTTGGGGATCTTGCCGTGACCTCTTTTTCTGCATTTGAGGTCCTCCCTGAATTTCCTCTTTCCCCTTCCCCTCCATCCGGGCTCAGACCACGCTGCACAGAGACTGCCTGTGGGGGGCAGGGACTGCATCGCTGGGGTCCACTTAGGACTGGGTGCACAATAGGTTTTCGGTCAGTGTGTTCATTGAGCAAATGGAAGAACCTGAAAATTAGAAACAAGCAAGCAAAAAGAGGTAACTGAGTGGAGAGTGGTCACCCATACAGGATACAGGGGTCTGCAAACAGAAAAGTGTCCTAGCAATGCCCCAGAGGGCTGGGTGGGGTCTGTGCATAGGGGAGGGAGCAGCGTAGAGAAGCTCCCCGAGGCAGAGATAGGCTGGGTACATTCAGTGTGAGGTGGGCAGGCAGGAGGCTGTGGCTATGGGGAGGGTGGTCTCTGCCTGTCATCATGGCTGAGATGGCTCACAGTGTTGTCAGCACTGGGCAGGGAGGGAAGCCGTGGATTTCCTCGTGGAAATCACTGGGGCCCCAGGCCACCACTCCTGGATTGGGTGGCAAGAGTCAAAAGGCTTGACTCTAAGAGAATGAGCACGTGGTCACAGGTGTTAATTGCCCTGGGCCCCTGGGCTTTGGACCCCGCCCACCATGAGCCCTTGTCTGGCTGTTCTGATCCCAGGTGGCCTGTCTGGGCTCATCCCCCATGGCAGCCACATGCCCCTGACCTTCTGGGCCTGGCTTGGGCTGCCAGGACTCATTCTTAGCTATGGATGTGGGACAGTGTGGCACAGTGGAGGGAGCCGTGACTTGGTTTTGCATCCCGCCCCTACTGTTTACTGCCATTGGGCTGTGAGATGAGTTTCCTCATCTTTACTGGTAAAATTTACATCAAAGAATGCCTATTAAGGTCCAATAGAGTCTGGTGAACAATGACAGATTGAACAGACGTCTTTGGCATTGCTCCCTTCTGAAATCCCAACAAAATCACAGTAAAGGCGTTTTTAAGAAGCTTTAGCCTCTTAAGGCCAAAGAGGGAAGGAGAGGAGACAACACATTCACAAACTGGAACCATGAGCTAGAAAGCAGGTGGGTGAGAGGAAATGGCTATGCAGCCTAGGGGCACGATATCCTGAGCCATCTGGACCCGGGAAACAACTGGTAAATGCCAGTTTGGGGCTGGAGACAGGAGAATTGGTTGAAAATTCAAAACATGGTTAGGTTAGCTCCCTCTGCCTCTTTGTTGGGCATGCCCACTCCAGCAGAGGACCAGAGCTTTGTTTTCTGGGGAGGTAAAGGGAGGGGGTCTGGACTTAGGATGTCCAGGGTGCTATGTTGGAAAACAGGGGGGTTTGCTGGAGAACGCCACCTGCCAGAAGTCCATCAAGTCCAAGGGCAGGCAGTGGAAGGGTCTGCCTTGGGCACGCAAGAAGGTCCACACTGTTTGTAGAGAAAGTCACAAAAATTATAAAGCTGATTAAAAGTCAGTTTGCTTCACACACATTAGGATGGCTATTATAAAAAGCAGAAAATATTAAGTGTTGGCAAGGACCTGGAGAAAAAAGGAACCCTTACGCCATTATTACCGAAAATATTTTTTCATATAGAGTAGGGGGTTGTAAATATGATCTGTCTTGGAAATAGGCTGGGTATGGCTCTGCTAACAGGATTGAAGGAAATGCTTATCTTTCTCCATTAGCAACCGGAAAGATGTCAGGAGTCTCTCGGAAATGTTACCCGTCTGATCCCAAGATCTGGGATTTCCCAAGGAAAGTGCCCAGCCAGATCACCCAATATGAGCACCACAAGAGCCCACCCACCACCTCAGCCACACTTCCCATCAGCTTTTTAATGATTCCTTGTAAATACCACCAATCAGCCAAGAGAATCCGAGGACACGCTTAATGTATAAAAGCTATCAAAACAAATGAACCGAAGTCACTTGAAAGAAACAGACGCGGTGCAGAAAGGAGTCAACTTCAAATAAATTATCCTCACCGGTCTTAACAATTAGTTTCATTAACATCTTCTCTTGCAGAGAAGAATGCTTTAAACGGAAGGAAATGCTATACGAAGGACATTCCAAAGCTGAAAGAGAGCTCTAGGAAATTAAAGGATGTGATTGCAGAAATAAAAATTCAGTTAAGGGGTAGCATGATAAAAAGGTGAGAAATCTGGAAAGCAGAGGAAGAGGCAGAGCTGGGAGGGTAGTTCAATGATAAGAAACGTGAGGACGGTTTAGGAGGCCCGATATCTAGAGAAAAGCAGTGGCAAAGAAGGAAAAGGAGAGTAGGAATTCATCGATAAAAAAATTCAGGTTGCTTTCCCAGGTTTGAAGGAACTGGGCTTCTGGTCTTTAGAGACCCACCGAGGCCCAGGCCAACGGAGGGAGATAGGGTCACCCACACTGTGGGCGAGGAAGAATCCCACAGGCTTTCAGAGGGGGAAAAATTTCCCATGAAGAACTGGGAATCAGAGTGGCTTCAGGCTTCTTAACACCAGCACTGGATGGGAGGTGACAGAGGAGACACGTGTCCTAAATTCTGCAGGAAGACGATTCCTGCCTAGAGCTCCATGCCCAGCCAGACCCTCATCACAGGGTGAGCATGGACGAAAGACAGTGTTACAATTACAGCTCTTGTACCCCTTCTCGAGAAGCTTCTGGAAGACATGCTGCACCCAATGAGAGGGTGAATCATGGGAGAATGAGACATATAAACCAGGGAAGTGGGGAACAGCAAAAGGGAGAGGTAAAGTAGAATCCCCAGTATGCTGGTGAAGGGAGACCCCAAGAAGTCAGCTGGTGGCAGGTGGAGGGAGGTCAAGTTCAGTTGGGGCAGGTCAAAGGAGAGGCTACTTCATGATGAAACTGACAGATCACCTGGTGTGTTGGGACACTTCAGGGAGAGCCTGGCCTATTGGAAGAGTCCAGTGTCGAATTAGTGATGAACGCATAAAAAGTCTAGACAAAGGGTGTGGGGGGAGAAAGAGTGATTGACAAATCCAGGTTTGGAGGACCCCAAGATAGAATGAGGTGTTCAAGAGATGGGCTGGGAAGACCCTGTGAAGGACAAAGAGGGAGAGGGCAGAGAAGTCGGGAGAGCCCGGCCAGGCCATATGCAGGGCTGACCCAAGAATCTGGGCTGCATGCATTTCCCTGAGAAAAGCATCTGGAATGACGGCAAGGTCTCCAGCCAAAGATGCCCATTGGAAGAGCTTTGAGTTTTGTAGGAACAGCCCTGCACTCAGTCACTGGGCTGCAAGGGTGTGGCCTGGAGCGCTCGTGGCAATGGACCCAGAGGGGCAGCAGCCAGAGCTGCCTGCCAGGCCGAGTCCTGCAGCAGCAAGAGATCCGACAGGTGCATTCCTGGGGCCACCACACCCAGGAAAATGAAACGCGCCACATGACTCGGCTTGGTTTTGCCTTCCTATAGTCATAATAATGCAGCACCAGCTGTTGATCTAAAAAAATGATGAATGAACCATGGGAGGGTGAAGGCAGAAAGTGTGTACATGGGGGGCGTGGGAGGTGGTAAGAGAGAGCCACGTTCCATAGCAGAAAGTGAATAGATGATGCCCCAAGCCACGCATGTACCTACAGATGTGAACGTGCAATGGACCAGCAGACAGAATCGGAGGCGGCTGGCTCCGAGGAGCTGGACAGTGGAGAAGGCAGGAGGGGCGCACTGGCAGGTAGCATGTGTGAATGGGAGCTGGAACCAGGAAGCCCAATCAAGCCCCAGGCAGCCGGGAAGTGCTCACTAAGTGGTGGGCATGACCACAGTGATGTGGTTCATGCACCTAGTGCCGGACCCGTACAGGTCTTCACCTAATATTTGTCCCATCCGTCCTTGAAGGGTGAGCAACGAGCAATGGTGCTCGCTTTTAAGCATTCCTTACTGAGTATACAGAGCCTTTCAGGATCCGTCTGCCTCTCCAACCAGCCACCTTATGGGGAGCCAGCACTGATGTTTCACTCCACATCAATTCTGTGAATCTGTGGATGCCCTCTCTCCCTCCCTCCCTTCCCGGAGCAGGTGGGTCTGTGCTGCCATGCATACCTCTTAACGGTGGAGGAGAGGAGGGTGGCATGTGTGTTTTAATAAGCAGAGAACGTGGGTGGGGGGAGTCCCGCCGACTTAGGTGACGTCAGCCCACAGATGGAGCTGGCAGGTAGGTAGAGCAGAGCTGGCTGAACCCACGACTGCTCCAGCTGCCCCCGTGGTAAGGAGCCAGACTGGGCGGGGGTCACGGGAGAGGCGCCACGCACACCTGGAAGTCTGCTGCCATGGACGGGTCACGGCGGGGAAGGCTTGCCTTCGTCGTGCCAAGACGACGTGTCTGAGAAGGTCTGGGCCCTAACCCCTGCAGGCTGCAGCTGGGGCACCATGGAATCCTCGGCAGGCTGGCCAGCTCTGCCCTCTCTGTGGCCTCCAGCTCCCCAGCCTTTGCAGACAGACAGCCTGGCCGTGCATGTGGCTGGGGGTTGGCGAAGGCTAACGAATGCAAAAGCGTAGTACTCACCTGGGTTTTTGGAACCGACTCTGCTGTCATCTATAGGACCTGGCAGTGTCTGCCCTTTTCTGGGCCTCAGTTTCCCCACTGGTAAAATGAGGGTTTCCCCTTCATGCATTCCGGGGCTGGCAGATTTCTGTCTGGCAGCGTGCCCATGCACAAAGCCTGCCAGCCACACACATCTGCGGAGCAACCTAAGGAAGGCTGTCACCTGCTCTGGGGGTGGTAGGAGCTGTCCTTCTTACCTCTTGAGTGGAAGACACGGAGAAAGCAGGGAGGATGGGGCATGTGAGGACTTACGGGGAACCCGAAACGTGGCTTTACCGGAGCCTCCCCCGGCGAGGAGGAAACACCGCCTCAGACCCAGTGCATAGTCGAGGCATAGTGCAAACAGGCAGGCAGATGCCGAGGGTTACCATGGCAACAGCACCTGGGGAGGAGTTGTGGGGGAGGCAGTCAGAGGATGCCACGAATGGCTTTTCTCCCTTCTTGTTTTAAATGACCGGCACGCATTGCATGGAACACTGGGTGTGGTGTAAAACTATGAATTCTGTTACGCTGAAAAGAAATGAAATTTTTAAAAAAAGAGGAAAAAAAATGACCGGCTTTCTTTCTGCAAGGGAGAGAGGAGGAGTGTAACAGGGAAGAGGGTCCAAACAGGAGAACTGGGGTGGCAGCAGGACTCATCTTGGAACTCTTAAGGAAACTCATCCCTTTTTAAGCAAATCAGCTGAGCCGGCTTTATGACTTGAAGGAAGTCCTACATTTCAACAGTGTCAGGAGCTCCCCAGGCGGCTCTGTGGGGCAGGGTTGTTGCTTGGCCTTTCACACCCGTGATTCATTTAGGTCTCACCATGGTTGCCATCGAGGTAGAGGATGGGGCCCATTTCACAGGTGGGGAGACTGAGCTTCAGAGAGGGTAAGTGCTTGCACCCAGGCACAGCACAACGCAGGCATGTCTGGCCCCATGTCTGGCCACCGGCGTAGGGTGGCAGCTAGCCACAGGGACAATTCTCCGTGTTTTTTTTCAGGGTGAGATCCCGAGACCTGTGTGGTGTAAAGACCTGTGTCATGTAAAGACTTCAGCTTCCCGCACCGGACTGCCCAGAATGTCCTCTTCTCTCGGAGTTCTCAAGGTCAGCCTGCAGTGGAGAGGGCTGGGATCAGCACAGGCTCTGAGGGTCACATCCTGCCCCTCCCGCTTAGCAGTTACATGACCTGGGACCGTGCCTCCGTTTCCTCTCCTGTCCGTGGGGATGGTCTTGGATCTTTTCACAAGCTGTTGCAATGACTGAATGTGCTAATGTATATAGAACCTTCTGGAGCATTTGACCCATAGCTCATGCTCAACAGAACTCAGGCATTTTACTGAACACACTCATTTTAAGGGAGAGGGAAGGGAAGCTAAGGGGGGGGGGATCCCCAAAGTCTCACAGCAAATTAGGGCAGAGCAAGGGGACCTTGGCCCAGACTCAGCCTCCTGAGTGGGCAGGTGTGGTGCCCACCACCCCACAGTAGAGTCACTGACCCGCACATCTGGAGCGTGCAGCCCCTTCCCCGCCATAAGCCCCACTTCCGGTCACAGGTATAAGAAGAATGTAAAGAGCACAGCACCGGCTCTGGGAGCTCCCAGCCATGGACGGGTTCTGAGTAACTGGAGCCGTAAGCCCGAGAAGCCTTGTTATGGCCCCTACAGCACCACGCTCTCTAGTTAAGGTTTTGCAATGGGGATTCTAGCAATTCGTTGTGTAGATGGATTCACGCTGCCATAATTCTGTCATCTGCTTGGGCAGTCCTTTTGGTTCATTTAAACAGGCCACTGCTCTGGTTTCAGGTAGGGTGAGGCTTCTGGGGGGTCAGAACAGAAGACAGGAGTGAGGCGACAGCAGGATTCCCAGAAGGTTGGTGCTAGAAGGAACCCTACAGCCTCCAGAAGACGGGTCTGAACGGAGGGATGGAAGGGGATCATTTCGGAGTTCCCTGCGAAGAGTGGGGGATCCAGACAACAAGGGGGCATTGACGAAGAAAGAGAACTTACACTCTCTGAGGACCTACTAAGTGCCCAGCACTGGCTAGGAGCTTCTGTACACCTCCACCTGCCCCAAAAAAGGGTATTTTTGTCCCTGTTGTGCAGACTGGAGACAGAAAGTGAGCTCAGAAATGGAGCTACTGGCTTGTCCACAAAGAGGCCTTTACCTGCTAACTCCCACACTCTGGGATGATGGTGCTCTAGCCTGTGAGTGGGAACGGAGGTGTGAGTCCTAGTGGTTTACATGTGACATGCTGGGGGATGTGGTCTCCAGAGACACAGGCTGCTGGGTTTATACAGCTTCGGTGTTCCAGGGTGACAGATAAAGAAGTCATTCCTTCTCACCGGGCACCGGCACACACAGCATTCTGAGGACTCATCAGAAGAAAGGGGAGTAGAATGTCATAAATGGGCCAGCAGGGTCCAGTGGGGCTGCCAGAGGCTGGTGGTCATGGCCAAGCCATCCGTCTTCCCAAGGTGGATGAGTCAGCCGGGCAGCTGGAGTTGGTGGCACGTCTTTGGGGAGAGATGGCTGTATTATTAGAAGGTGTTGACGTGGTGCTCTGTTTGCAAAACACTCCTTGGTTGCTTTTAACTGGGGAGATATTTGGAGCAAGTTTACTGATGCTTGAACATCAGATTTCCTTGGTGAAGTTGCTTTTTGGTGATTCCTGCTAAAGGGACCGAAACTACAGAGTTGCTCTGGAAAGTTGTTAGATGTGACAACTTTCTGTGGGGGGTGAAGAATGGAGCCAGAAGGACGCCTAGATAGACCCCAGCTGGTCTGACTCACCATTAAAGAGTTTGGACGCTGAGGCCCAAGAAAGTTCTGTGACATTCTCAAGGTCACCAAGCCAGTTAGCAGCCACACCAGGAACCCAGCTCGCCTGGCTCTGAGCCCTCCACAAAGAGGCATGGGGGTCTGGGGGTCCAGAGGCAGAAGTCTCCAGGAGTGGGGGGGGTGGGTCACCAGACCACCATTAATAGTATGGGAACTTACTTGATCCCAGCAGGCTGGCATTGGAGCCAAGACATGAACCTGGGTCTGCAGATTTCCAGGCAGGGAACCTGATTGTTACTACCCCAACGTTGTCTCATAAGCCCCCCTGACTGTTAATTTGTCCAAAAGGAGTTTTCTAGTGAAATCAAGTTCTGAATAGACAGTAAAATGGACTTCCATCATGTCACTCAACACTTAGGAACGCTTTGGAACACTTTATCTGTATTTCGGAAACTGCCATGCTTTGAGACCCTCTTTCCTGAGTACAGACCGGAAATGAGTTCCTAGCCTTTCTTGAAGCTAAGAATGTGGGCTCCTCACAGACCCTCAGAGGAAGGCCGGCAATGATTTGATGTGGAAGAAGAACCCACATGGACTCCTCTTCTGGTGAGGATGGCGGAAGGTACGGGCAGAGGGGGCTTCCAGAGCTGAGAGCCAGCAGGGCCCAAGGACACAGCTGTGTCCTGTGTGAAGCGTCTGCAGAGTCTGTACCCAGAGGCCATAAGATCTGAGCAAGTTAGGAGCAGTGCAGGAGGGTGACCTGGACGTTGTTCTTGGACACGTGGCCTCGAGGCCCTAGTGTCTGGCTTCCTTGGAGATTCTGTGAGTCCGTAACAACCATTATAAATTCTGCTTCCTTCTAAACTGGGTAGGTTAGACCCTACTGTCTGCCACTAAAAGTCCTAATCAGCGCAGATATCATCATCATCCTCCTGGCCATGATTCATATTGTGGGTTTAAAACAACTCAAGAAGGGGCACCTGGGCGGCTCAGGCGGTTAAGCATCTGCCTTTGGCTCAGGTCATGATCCCAGGGTCTTGGGATCGAGTCCTGCACTGGGCTTCTTGCTTGGCGGGGAGCCTGCTTCTCCCTCTGCCTGCCGCTCCCCCTGCTTGTGCTCTCTCTCTGACAAATAAATAAAATCTTTAAAAACAATTCTTTTTAAATGTCTTGGTATCTTTGTCTTTCTTCCCTCTCCCTTCCTCCTCCTTCTTCTTTTTTTTACTTCATAACACCGCAGACTCTGAGACAGCATGTATGCATGCGGTGGTGTTCATTAATTGTTGGCTGCTGGTTAGCTGGATAGAGAGCCAGATGAAGTTCCCATGACAAAACATGCCACAAGTCTTACCTTTTATTCTTGGTGGATGTTCTTATTAGCATGATTTCAGCTGTCTGTAATAGATGGCTCCATTAAAATTTGCTTCAACAATAAAAGGCATTAATCATTTCACATAACCAGAAATGAGAGTAGAACCAGAAACAGTGTAGAGTCAGTATTGCTTAATTCAGTGGCTCAATGTTATCATCAGGGCCTCTTGTCCTTTCTTTCTTTCTTTTTTTTTTTTAGATTTTTTTTTTTAATTTGAGAGAGAATGAGTGAGAGAGACCATGAGAGAGGAGAAGGTCAGAGGGAGAAGCAGACTCCCCAAGGAGCTGGGAGCCCGATGCGGGACTCGATCCTGGAAGTCCGGGATCATGACCCGAGCCTAAGGCAATCGCTCAACCACCTGAGCCACCCAGGTGCCCTCATTCTTTCTTTCTACTCGGTCATCTCTGTATGGTAGCTTCATTCTCAAGTTTACCCCTTCATGGTCACAAGATGACTGCAGCACTTCCAGTCATCACAGACAGACACCAACATTTGGTATAGCAAAATACCTCCTTACTACATTTACATACTTCCTTTTGAGGTATCCTTTTTGCCTGTTGACAATTTGACTATATAGTGTCTAAGGTAATTTTCTTTGGGTCAATCCTTTGGATTTCTGTATCTGGATGTTCATATCCCTCCCAAGATTTGAGACGTTTTCAGCCATTATTTGTATCAAAAACTTCTGTCTCTCTTCTTCTGGGACTCCCCTAACGGTTATCAGATTAGTTCATTTGACAATGTCCCATAGACCCTGGATGCTTTCTTCACTTTTTTTTAAAATTCTTTTTCCTTTTTGTTCCTGATGAGAGTTTAGCTAAGCTGCCCCTTGGTATTGCTATCTTTGTATCCATTTTGGTAGGCTGGACATTTTGCAGGGGCCTGAAACTGACACCAAACCCTCATGCAAGCACATGTTCTAGATAATAACTTGCAGACTCAGAAGTAAATGAAAGTCCCCAATATGGCTTCCCAGCAGCCCTTGTGCTCAAAAGTCTCTCCACCTCCCAAGACCTTCCCCTTATGCACTTCTTAGATAAGACCTCATGGAGTTTACCAGAATCTTGCTCTTCTTGGTTTGACCTGATGAATCCAGACTTAGCCAGGCAGCCCCAAATCTCTCCAACCATAGGAACCTAATGAAGGCATGTGCCCTGGGTCCTATTGCTCTCTCTCTGCCTACCCTCTATTTTGATGTCTTGTGTGGGCCAGGAAGGAATGTTGTGTATGTCCTTAGGGAGCTGAGAGTAATAAACCTCTATTTCAATTTCTCTTGTGCCCTTTTATTGAACAGTGCTCATCATCTGGCACCCTGTGTTCCACTTAACAAACAAAGTCATAGCAGTTCCTTTCACTGGAGAGTTCATATACTGGTCTCAAGTTCACTGATTCTTTCTTCTGCATGTTCAAGTCTGCTGTAGAAGCCCTCTGTTGAATCCTTCCATTCAGAGTTCATCAGCTCCAGGACTAATTGCTGTTTGGTTCTTTTCTGTGTTTTCTACTTCCTTATTAAACTCATTTTGGTCAAGCATCGTTCCTGATTTCATTTAGTTGTCTATCTGTGTTCTCTTGCAATTAATGGAATTCCTTTAAGATGATTATTTTGAACTCTTTGTCAGGAAATTGGTGGACCTCCATTTCTTTGGGGTTGGTGTTTTGTTAATACCCACTGGTGATGTCATGTTTGTTTGATTCCTCATGATCTGTGTAGCCTTACACTGGTGTCTGCATTTGAAGGAGCAAATAGCTCTTCCAATATTTATTTATTTTTTGTTCTCTCCTAGTATTTATAGACTGGTTTCATCAGGTAAAGACTTCTCCTGTCAGGTCCTCATGCCGATGGTATTATCTCTGTGGTTACAGTTGAGTGGGGTTGGATCCAGGCCACATGGTGGCTACTGGGTCTGCAGTAGGGTCTGTGGTTGGTAGGCTGGTCATCAGGGGCTCAGGAGAGTGTGTGTTCTGTCTGGTCCCTTGGTGAATGGAATGGCCTTCAGGACATTGATAAGTAGAGTTGGCATTGGGACAGGGTCTATGGACAGTGGACCTGTTCCAGGTACACATATGGGGATGGCTCCCCCTGGGACTCTGGGAGGGCTCTTGACAGGTTGCTCAGAAGGTCCCTGTACAATGGTCAAGAAGAGCTGGAACCGAGTCACAGGGCTGCTCTGGGGTCCAAGCTGGGATAAAGGTCTCCAGGTATTTCTCTGGGAAGGTCACATCTCCCATATTTCCCTGAGCAGGCAGGAGTGTTCCTGGCCAATAAGGGAGTGGGGCTAGAGCCAGATTACAGGACCACTTCAGGATCTGTGGTCAGACTGTGGTCAGTAGGCCTGCCTCAGGGGCATGGATGGGTGTGTCTCCTGCCTTGTCACAAGGCAGGTGGGCCTGAGGACTAAGACCCAGGTCATGGGATGCTTCGGGGCCCACAGCTGGGACTGAGGTTATCAGGACTGTCACATGGAGCACAGGCTGACATAACTCCAGTTGGTTCCTTCATTGGATGGTGCTGGTGACAGGATGGAAGCCAACTGGGGCTAGAGTCGAGTCTGCAAGGGGGATGGGGCTGTAGTCAGGACCACAGTCTAGTGAGTGTACCATATGGGCAAGGGTCTGCCTCAGGATTTCACAGTCCCCTCCCTGGAACCCCACGTTCCCACAGAGACTCTTTTGCCATGGATGGCTGCCAAATTATTGTTACTGGGGGGGGGGGATATTGATGATTGTCCCTCTTGCTGATGTCCCTCCTGAAGGTACCCCTTTATGGAAGTGAGGATACGTTTGCCAGAAGGAACTCCCCCAGCCTAGGTCCCCTGATGTCTTGTTGGCCAATATAGCTCATATGGCCAATACGGCCATGGACCCCTCGGTCATGGAAGGGAGCTAGGGTTACCACAGCCTGGGTTTCCTTTAACCATTTAACAAAATGGGAGCTTTGTTAGAGAGGAGAGGAGGGGAACGGCTCTCGGGTAGACTTAAAATTTGCTGATTGCCTTCAGCATGCCAGCCCTGGAGATGTCCCCTTCCATATTCTTTAAATCCCACGAGCCTCTCCGCAACACACAGGCAGGTGTCTCTAGCCCCATTTTCTTGAACTTGAAGTCCAGGAAGCTGCATGCTGACGCACTGAAGGTTGCAGAGCTGGTTCTCGGGAGAGATGGGATTTGACTCTGGTTCCCGTGGTCCCTTGAGGGCAGAGCGCCCCACCTGCAGTTGATGTAACGGTTTTGCCAAAGCCGGAAAAAACCCTCAGAATGGAAGTAGTTGGCGAATTGCAGGAGGAGTCAGGAGAACGTACTCCCTTGCTGGAGTTAACCTGGTGGTTTAACAAACAGTTTAAAGGCAAGAGAAACAGCTTCCTGTTGGCTGTTGAGAACCTGACTCTGTGCTGCTGAAATATTTACTCTTCTGTAATTGTTGGCCATCCCTCAGGCTCGGGCCAGCTGTTCCGCAAGAGAAAAGAATTCCGTTGTGACTCAGTGGGACTTGCACAGGAAGGAACTCCTGCCAGTGTGTAACTGTGGTCTGCTAATGGCCTCCTTGGGAGGCTCATTGGGGATTTATTTCTGGGTAGAATTAATATCTCTTTAGAGAGAAGAATCTCAGCTGCTTCTTCTGGAGGGAATGGGGGCATCAGGGGTAGATCTTGCTAATTTCCTTTCTATGTGGCTGGCAAAGGTTATTCCCCATGGGCACATGGGCTGTGCTGGTAAGTTGCTTTGGACTTGAAAGCAGTTTTGTTTCTAATTCAGATAAATTCAGTTTATTTTCACTCTCAGGTACTGAAAGCATCCGCCGTGTGCCACGCCCTGTGCCAGGAACTGTCAGTACACATCTAGAAGGTCCTGTTGGTTCCAAGTTCCGCTATCAGCTAGCAGAAGATGCTGATAAGCCAGATGGTGGGCAAACCCGCTGCAGTGTGGGCGTGGGGCTGTGCATGTCTACACAGGTCACTACCCCTATCAGGGAAGGCGGGGGCAGGAAAAGAAGGCTTCATGGATGAGAGAATGCCTAGTCTCAAAGAAAGGTTAGCAAAGGGTGTTTCAGGTAAGGGCATAACCACAAAAACCAGAACTATTTGTCAGCCCCCCACCCATGCCTGCACTATATAGTAGTAAAAAGAGCAAATACAGTTCATTTCCCATGTTTCAAATCCCATCCTAAGTGTTTTACATTTATACAATGATTTAACTCTCATAGCAACCCTATGTGTGCTGACATTTATTACTGCCCTTTTATGAATGAACAAAGAAGCACATGGAGAATCAACAATTTGGTCAGGTACGTGACAGAGATGGGAGCAGAACCCAGGCAGCCTGGCTCCGGAACCCTTACTCTGAACTCCTGTGCTAGATCCCCTCTCTTTGTGCATTACATGTATAAAAATTATTTGCACATTTACCATTGCAGCAACATTTGTGTATATGATATGCATGAAATTTAATATTAAAATGTAGAAATTCACACTTTGTTCCACTCTCTCAATGGATTGTCTTGGGCATCTACGCCCTTGAAGTATAGAGTGAACCACATCAACCACATCAACCACAATGAACCACAATGGAGTGTGATTGATGTAAACCACCTAGGGAGGGCCTATGTTTCATAGCAAGTGGTACTGGGATGAGAAAAAAAATCTTCCTTTGTTTTGACATCTCAGCCTATGCTGAATGGTCTTCACAGGCCCTTTCCCAAAGCCTTGGCTTCTAACCTCACACCATCTTCCTTCTCCTGAGAACTGGTCTCGGAGTTCTAGAGATCTTGACTTTGTTTCTGACATTGTGATACACGGTGAGTTAACAGGAAAGAAGGGGATGACCTAAGGTGCCCAGGGAGCTGTTCTTCACAGAGATGAGCAACAGCACTCAGTGAGCCGGCAGGAAAAGAATGTTCTACGCTTGGAGAATATTCTCCTCCATGTGTGTGTGTGTATATGTATATATATATATATATATATATATATATATATATATATACTCTGAACTCCTGTGCTAGATCCCCTCTCTTTGTGCATTACATGTAAAAAATTATACATGTATATACATATGTATATATGTATATACATATGTACATATGTATATACATATATACATATGTATATACATATATGTATATATATACACATACATACACACACACATATATATGTATATATATATATATATTTATTTATTTATTAGAGATGTGGCTGTACCCTGTGTTCCTTCATTAATAGTTAAGTACCTGCTATGTATCAGGGACTGACCTAAGCACCCAGGACATGCTCTCCAGCCACATTGAACTTCTTTGACTCTCCAACACATGCTATCATTTCTCATTTCTTAGTTTTCTGACATCCTGTTTCCTCTATGGGAATACTGTTCCCATCACTGTCCCAATCCTTGTCCGGATGATTCTTGCTCCTCCTTTGGGTCAGCAATTGGATAGTTCCCTCTGTGAAAAGTCATCCTCTAACTTCCTGAATTGGGGTTCGTGCTCCCTGGGATCTTATGGTGCCCTTGACTTCCCTAGTCGCCATATTTCTTAGTACTCTGCAAAATGTAATGTCTGGCTTTCTTGTCTGTGTCCTTCCCAGGAAAAGAGTAGGGGGAGGATGAGGGTCCCTGATGTGCTCCCTGCTGTATTTCCATGGTACCTGGAAGCCATATAGTAGGCACTCAATAGATTTTTCATTGAATAGCTAAAACAGTTCATAGGATGAATTTTCCAGGCGATGGCAACCACATAAACATAAATTATTTCCATGCTTCTTCACTGAGGATTACAGAGGGTCCTGTCTCCTTCCTGCTCAGATGGTCATGAGTCCATTCTTCTGACTCTTCCATCTCATGGAATTAATATCCACAGAGTGGGAAGCACCTTCCTCAACATCTCCTGAGCATATTATTACTTGCCAGGTACTGTTTTACTCCCTGCTGTACCTTAATTTATTTGATTCTTAGAACAACTTTCTCAAGTAGGTTCAATTATGAGCAGCATCTTCAACTTATAGATGAGGGAACTGAGGCACAGAAAACGAAGTAATTAACACAGGACAAATATCTTCTATTTCAGTCAAAGTTATGATAGGAAATAGCACATACCCATTGGTAAATTGAGGAAGGTTTGATTAAAGAAGGTTTGATTAATTTGGTTGAGGGGCGCCTGGGTGGCTCAGTCATTAATCATCTGCCTTCGGCTCAGGTCATGATCCCAGGGTCCTGGGATCAAGCCCCACATTAGGTTCCCTGCTCAGCGGGAAGTCTGCTTCTCCCTCTCCCACTCCCCCGGCTTGTGTTCCCTCTTGCACTGTCTCTCTCACTCTGTCAAATAAATAAATAAAATCTTAAAATAATAATTTGGTTGAAACATGAGCTTGCCCATATTTGATAATTTTTGATCTTCAAGATAGTAATTTTATAAGATTAGAACAAATACAAATCTAAGGACAGAGTTCAAGGCAATCAGTAAATGATGGTGTGGTACTTGTGGCTAGCACCTCGAGGAGCTGGGACCACCATCTGAAGGAGCAAGAGGAGAGGGTGGTTACCAGAACTTCGAGAGAATTACAGAGAGAGGTCACCCATGAGAAGATGTGGCTTCTGGTGAGCCCATAGTGATCCCTCAGGGAGGGAGCTGAAGGAATAAATTTCTGAACCTTCCTCTTCATAATTCCTGCATTTTCTACTAGGGCTCCCCACGGGCTGAACTCAACTGGAAGCTGGAGGTCAAGGGCACCTGTTGTGGCCATGTGTGGAGAAGTGTAGAGTGGTCTGGAGAAGCAAATGGAAGACATCCAGCACTTCGAGTACATGAGGAGGCCAACAGGCAGCTCCGGGCCCATGCTGGGGAACCAGTGCCTCTCACTCTGAACTTGGTAGAAAGAGTGGGGTCTGTAGCCACTGGGGAACCGAACGCCTCTCTCAGGGATTTCCACTGAGTTTCTCAGGGACTCAGCCTCAGTAATGAATTATCACCTTTCATATTAATATTTGATTTCTAACAAAAGAGCTGGTTTCAAGAGAGCCTTGGTGCAGAATGGAGCCGGTCTGAGCCCAGGGTACAGCCCACTCTTTGCAGGTCTGCCTCACCTTTTGCCGTTAAATATTTTAGAGGGTGGAGACAGACCAATTGCATGTTTCAGAAATGTTTTATAAGTTGAGGCTGGCTGTCAAGATGATGGTACATTTGTGAACATTGATGACATCCGACCAACTGAAGGTAGCTCACTCAGACCCCAAAAAATTGACTCTGGAAAGAATCATATGAGCCTGGAATTTAAAAGCCTGTGCTTTCAGAAAATTTTGAGATTAAAAACAAAGAAATCTGGGGATGGCCAGAGGAGAGTAGGGTGGGAGAATGGACAAAATGGGTGAAGGGGACCAAGAGGTACAGACTTCATGTACAAAATAAAGAAGTCACGGAGATAAGAAGTACAGCAAAGGGAACATGGTTAATAATATTGTAATAACATGTATGGTGACAAGTAGTATCTATACTTACCATGGTGAGCATCATGTATTATGTAGAATTATTGAATCACTCAGCACATGGATGGCTCAGTCAGTAGAGCATGTGACTCTTCTTTTACATTTTAATTGCTACACCCAATGTGGGGCTCAAACTCATGACCCTGAGATCAAGAGTTGCATGCTCTTCCAAATGAGCCAGCCAGGTACCCCAAGCATGTGACTCTTGATCTCAGTTCAAGTCCCACATTGAGTGTCTAGCTTACTTGAAAAATTTTTAATTAAAAATATTTTAAAAAGACTATGGCCTCTGAAAAACAACCTGAGGGTTTTGAAGGGGCGGGGGGTGGGAGGTTGGGGGAGCCAGGTGATGGGTATTATGGAGGGCACGCATTGCATGGAGCACTGGGTGTGTTGTAAAACTATGAATTCTGTTATGCTGAAAAGAAATGAAATAAAAAAAATTTTAAAAAAAGAATTATTGAATCACTATGTTGTACACCTGAAACTACTGAGACATTATATGTCAACTATATTCGATAATAAATACTTTGTCTAAAATGACTAAACGTGATTCAAACACGAACAGGTAATGATAGAAAAAAAACAAGGATTATGATTAATCAAATTCTATCCACCTGAAGTCCATTAAGGAAATGAACAAATAAATAAAATGTGAGTTATCTGAAAAAAATTAAAGAATTAAAAAACCATCAAAACATCGGGTTCTGGACAACCCAGTGTTCTGACACAGTGCTAGAAAGTTCTGGCATATGCACCAATAGGTCATTGGATTAGGACACAGGAGACAGCCAGGAGACAGGACTGGAGACAGGCCCATTGTTTCCTTTTGGCATCTTTGTGCTTGATATCTTCTCTGCCTAGAACATCCTGTACCTTTAATCCCAGGATCAAACCCTACTCACTCTTCCAGTGTCACCTTTTCTAGGAAAGCTCCCACTATATTCCAGTTCACCCCAGGCTAAAAAGCCTCCTGGGTAAGAGGCAGGTGACTGATCTGTCCCCCACCAACCTGGGACTTAGCTTCTCTTCATGGCCAGAGACCAGGTCACAATCATCTCCGGAGCCTCTAGCCAAGCCCGGTGCCTGGTGGTCCACACAGGTTGGCTGCATGAATGGACAAGTCAGTAGGTCCTGCAGTTTTAGGAGAAGCAGGCTTGGGCTGTTGGAGGAAGGGCTTACAGAGGCTCTGTACGAAATGCCACTGCAGGCTGCTGTGCCTGCTCTGTGGGCTCAATGGGCTGGGGGCGGGGGCAGCTGCTGGAATTCTAGGTGTTTCAAAAAGGCAGACAGTGATGCAAAAGATAGGTGCACTAGGCCACTGGGCTCTTTCCTGGAAAGCACATGGGATTCCAGTCCCAGGAGGTCAGTCTGTCCCTGATTTTCATTTCAGGGAACAACCAGTGGAAGTTTTCAGCAACATGAAGCCAATGTCCTAAAAATCCCAAAGCCTTTGGTTATCAGAAAATCCTGGTTCAAGTTCCAACGTTGTCATTCACTGGATAAATGAATTCCCCTCTCTGTGCTTCTGTTTCCTTATCTGTGGCATAAGGATAATCACACCTAGCCTTTTGGGCTACTACAAGTCTTAAATGAGATTATATATACCAATTGCTGGGCACATATTCCACAAGGCATAATATGGCTTCAGGCTGCTGTACCTAAAGTTAGGGAAATCAGGGATAGGACTCTGCATGGTAGCATTGCCAAGAGACGTGCAGAGGGCTCTCTAGGAATTATGAGTACCAGTCAACAGGCTCCATGTTTCTCACTCTTCCCTCAATGTTTTCCATTCCCATTGCTCTGGGTCTATGTTCTGGTCTATGTCCAGACTGCCTTTGATCTCACCAAGTCTAGAGTGCCTTTGATCTCAACCAAGACCCTTACAAGTGGTTCTGTGTTGCTCTCTCTGACTCACACCACCATCACCAACACTGCTTCTGTCTTTATTTCTTACTATTATTTAAATACGTCTTTTCTGGGGCACCTGGGTGGCTCAGTCAGTTAAGCATCTGCCTTCAGCTCAGGTCATGATCCCAGGGTCCTGGGATCAAGCCATGCTTCAGACTCCCTGCTCTCCCTCCACTGCTCCCCCTGCTTGTGCTTTCTCTTTCTCTCAAATAAATAAAATCTTTATAAATAAATAAATAAATCTTTTCTGTCTTTTTAGGCTGAATGCCCTCACCTCGAGGGCAGAGATAACATCTATGTGGTCTTTGTACCCAATCCCGATGCCCAGCCTATATCTACCACAGGGTATGGGTCCAGGAAATGTGCACTGAGTGAGTGAATGAATGAGTTTGTGAGTGACTGATTCAAGGTTATCTAGCTGCCATAGACTTAGCATGGAAGAAAGCAAAGGAGCAAAAGTTGTGGACCTTGCTCTTCCAAGGACTTCCTGTCCAGCTCTGTGAAGTGGAGAACAAACCAGAACATGTGAATGGTGCCAGGTGTGTTTGTGGAAGCCATGGAGGGGTGCCATTTACATCTCCTTTCGGGACAGAACCTCCATTCCACTGCAGGGGGTGCAGTAACATGCTAGCCTCCCTCCCCAGCACCTTTAGGCTCCACCTCAGCTTTCGATCAGAGACCCAGCCTACGACTGAACACAGCAAGGGTACTCTGGCCTTGCCTTTGCTGCCCAACCCAGGGCTGCTCTGATGGGCAGCCTGCACTGGAGCTCATTGTTGGCCTTCAGATCTGCACTGGGTCCTAGGCTCTCCCTGCCCACTCCTGCTTCCTCTTCTCTATCCTTCATTCCGTGCTGCCCCCATAAGTCTTTTAAATTCCTAACTTGGCTTTGGCATCTGCTTCCCAGAAGACCCAAATGACATTCTCTCTTACTCATTACTCATCTGCAGGGCTTGGCAGGACCACTTAGGGCTCCACAAGTATCTGTTGAATTGAAGAGCAAACAGATGCCAAAAGAAGGTGAAAGTCTAAGTAAAGGGCTTCCTATAAGCTCTGATGGGACGTCCATCCACGTTCTGGCTCCTTTTAGCCAAACTTCATCTTGGACCTCTTGTCATTGGCAAGTACCTGTTGAACACTTCATCCCTGAGAAGCACCATACTGGCCTTCCTCTCTCTTGAAATGACAAAGCAACTTATGTGGATATTATCTGCCATAGATGATACTTTCCCTCAGCTTCAGAGCTATTTTCCATGCATGAGAGAGACTATTCATCCATCCATCCATCCATCCATCCATCCACCCATCAAACCAATCAATGGTTACTGTATGCCAGACACTGTTCCTGGGGCTCCAGTATACACCAGACATTTAAAATCTCTACTCTTCCTGAGCTTCTGGTTTAGTCACAGGACCTTCAAATCGCTGCTGGGATTAAGAGTGGTAGATTGATAGCCTTCCGAGGAGCTCCAGGCCAAGGATGTTGCATGTGGTGGGATCTTACACTGGCCCCCTTGATCTGCTCTCCAGCCAGTTCTTTTAGTGATCTGCATGGACCATCAACAAGTGTCCTTGTCCTCCGGCTTCCACTTGGTCCACCTCATGGGAAGTTCCAACGGGAGACTAGGAGTGGGAGAGCAGTCAGGAGGAGACCCACTAGCTCCTTCCCTGATGTACTGCCTGGGTTGGTGAGTCCCCACAGCTCCTGACAAGCAGCTCTCTCCTGTGGCTACTCCATCTGGGCTCTGGAGACTTCTCCTTCCCATGAGGCTTTCAGACTAGGGGAGGGAATAGCTATGTACTATTGCTAACTCTGGGATTCTGCTCCATTCTGTTTTGTTTCTCTTAACTGACCCAGACCTTTCAAAGAGCTGCTTTATGCTCACTGAGCCTGGAAGATGTCTAAAGCTGATTCTTCCTCCCAGAGGGCACTTCTGTGGATTTTTCAGAGACTCTATCCCACTCCGGTATGAAGGACCACCTACCTCTCATTCCCTGGGCCAGAGCATCTTCCTCTAGCTGGCCCCAGCCTCTATTTTTTGCAATCTCCTCCACAAGGCTCTCCTTATAGAAGTCCATTGCCCCTTCAGGTGGTCCTCTTGGGTAAGATTGGAAATGGGTTTCCCTAGCTGTCACTCTAGTGTCACTCATGTAGCCCATGGGAAACATGTTTCCTATGTCCCGACAAACTCTGAGTGCAGCCAGTCCAAACATAGCCATACTCTGTTGGTGTTGCCTATGGTCAGTCAGTTAAACCCCTGTGTTAAAGACACTAGTCCTCTAGTACTATGTTGAACAACAGTGGAGAGAATGGACATCTCCGTCGTGTTCCTGACCTTAGGGGAAAAGCTCTCAGTTTTTCCCCATTGAGAATGATACTCACTGTGGGCTTTTCGTACATGGCTTTTATGATATTGAGGTATATTCCCTCTATCCCTACACTGTGAAAAGTTTCAATCAAGAAAAGATGCTGTATTTTGTCCAATGCTTTTTCCTGCATCTATTGAGAGGATCATATGGTTCTTGTCCTTTCTTTTATTAATAGGATGTATCATGTTGATTGATTTGTGAATGTTGAATCACTCTTGCAGCCCAGGAAGAAATCCTATTTGGTCGTAGTGAATAATCCCTTTAATGTAGAATCCTATTGGCTAGTATTTTCGTGAGAATTTTGACATCCATGTTCATCACGGATATTGGTCTGTAATTCTCCCTTTTTCTAGGGTCTTTGTCTGGTTTTGACATCAAAGTAACTCTGGCCTCATAGAAAGAGTTTAGAAGTTTTCCTTCCATTTCTGTTTTTTGAAACAGCTTCTGAAGGATAAGTATAAGTTCCTTAGATATTTGGTAGAATTCCCCTGGGAAGCCACCTGGCCTTGGATTCCTGTGTGTTGGGAGATTTTTGATTACTGATCAACATCACTTGGCATCAGGGAAGTACAGATCAAAACCACGATGAGATACCACCTCACACGAGTCAGAATAACTAAGATTAACAAGTTAGCAAACAAAAAATGTTGGCAATGGTGCAGAGAAAGGGGAACCTTCTTATACTCTTGGTGGGAATGCAAGCTGGTATTGCCACTCTGTATAGAGTTCCTCAAGAAGTTAAAAGTAGAGCTATCTTATGACCCAACAATTGCACTACTGGATATTTACCCCAAAGATACAAATATAATGATCCAAAGGGGCACCTGCATCCCAGTGTTTCTAGCAGCAATGTCCACAATAACCAAACTATGGAAAGAGCTGAGATGTCCATCAACAGATGAGTGGATAAAGAGATGTGGTAGATATATACATATACATATACATATACATGTATATATGTGTATACATATGTATATATAATGGAATATTACTCAGCCATCCATCAGAAAGGATGAATACTTACCATTTACATCCATGTGGATGGAACTAGAGAGTATTACACTGAGCTAAATAAGTCACTCAGAGAAAGACAATTATTATATGATTTCACTCATATGTGGAATATAAGAAACAAAACAGAGAATTATAGGGGAAGGGAGGGAAAATGGAATGGAAAGAAATCAGAGAGGGAGACAAACCATAAGAGACTCTTAACTATAGGAAACAAACTGAGGGTTGCTGGAGGGTCAGGAGTAGGTGTATGGGATAACTGGGTGATGGGTACTAAGGAGGGCACGTGATGTGATGAGCACTGGGTGTTCTATGCAACTGATGAATTATTGAACTCTACATCTGAAACTAATGGTGTACTATATGTTGGCCAGTTGAATTTAAATTTTAAAAAAATGAAAACAAAAGACATTAGTCCCCTATGTTACCCACTTTCAACATACAGGAGTCCCCCATTACTCTCTGAGTCATCTTCTTGAAGCCCCTCTTTAGAAGTGAAAGGGGAGACATTGCTTATCCACCAGAAAAATGGGCTTCACTGCCCCTCATCTTTTCCAAAGACATACTCCCTGCAAACTCTTTCTCAAGATCCATGCTTGACCTTTTAATACCCCAGCGTGAGTAAGAGGCTATCTCAACACCCACTTTGACATCTAATATCTGTTGTACCTTGGTGCCTTAGTCAAAGCTATGAGACATCCCGTTATATAATTTTTGTGTAATAGCTGCAGGGGAAATTTGGAAAGGCAAGCCAACTTTAAGATAGCTTGACCTTAAAGCTAAGATACCTTTGAAAGGATCAGAGTGAATGATGGGGATTTGGAAGGTCTGCCCATGGGACTGCAGGCAAGTCCTTGTGTTCTCATTAATATGATTTCAGAAACACTTCATGGGGGTGTGATTAAGGTCCAAGGAGGCCATGAATTGCACAGAGTCATAGCCGACTTTCATCATAACAGCAAATCATTGTTCTTGGTTATTCACATGTACAAAAACTCATTTAATTCTTATAACAAGGGCTCTCTTATGAATACTCCCACCTCACAAACAAGACCATTAAAGCACAAAGATGTTGAGTAACTTGCCAAAGTTTTCTGGCTAGTAAATAATAAAGACAGGCTCTGAACCAAGGAGTTGAACTCTAAGATGCTGTTCGCCTTAATCACTGTCCTCTACAGTCTCCTGATCAGTCACAACTCCATTCTTGGGCACCTTGAATTGAGGTCAGCTGGCTTTGCCCAGACCTCCCTGCCATATTCTCTACACCTGGCTCTCCCTTCATGTAGCTTGACAAGCTACACAGTGCTGTGAGGTTGACTGTGCCAAAAATTTGGAGTTCTAGTCCATGGATGGATATTTAGTGGTGTTTGCACAAGTCTGGTTTTTAGAACAAATCTAGCTTTTTATCTCCCTGACTGTCTGCATTCCAGACTTAGGATGCCAATATATATTCTCTACTTGGATCAGGTTTCCAGGGCATAAAACCTAGTGGCCAGCTATTAACAAAGAAAATAAATATTTCACATTTCCTTGGCAGGAAGAAGTGACACATTTCCAAGGGACATCAGGAAAATGGGTTGTGCCTTCTTTCCACCAGCTGGCAGCCACAACCTCTGCAGAGGTAACCAGCCAGTACCCCAAAACATCCTGCACAGTACGAGTTGCACCAGGCCTGGCCCTTCCTCCTGCTGTCATTAGGCAGGTAGGTAGTTCTCTTCTGGTCATGCCACCCACTCAGAATGTGACTTTGGGCTCGTCCCCTCCCATGCCTGAGCCTGTCTCCCCAGCTGTAAAACAGAAGGGGTGCACTAGAGGACACCGAAGATCCCTTGGTTGTGTCCATATAATTGTTAACTCGTGGGTCCCTGCATGCTGGACAGCCAGGGGCTCAGATGCTGAAGAAGGTCCACAGGGTGCTAGCAAATGGGAATCTGCATTTTGTAATCAGATGTGTTAAGTAAAGGATGGTTGGGAGGAAAGGCGATGTTTGGGTGATCAGGATCCCAGGACAGTGTCCTATCTTCTCTTCCTCCTATCCTGTTACCCTGACAGAGTGTGAGAAGAGATTTGATTGCCAGTGACAGGAAACACAAAAATTTTCTAAGTTCCCAGGACCCCAGCCCAGGAAGGGAATGATGAACACCTCCTACTCATCTTTGTGTCCTGTTGCACGTGGGCTCCGCTCTCTCAGAAAGGCTTCCTCCCACAGCAGAAATCAAATAGGCCATTTGGAGTAGTGAAGCATGGGGGGCCTCAGGTCAACCTGCCTGGGCCCAAATTGCAACTTTTCTACTTACCAGCTCTGTTCCATCAGCAGTCTGTTAACTTCTTCAAGCCTCAGTGTTCCCATCTGTATAATGTGGATGATATTGGAGCCTACCACCTAAAATAGACATAGTATTGCAAATGCTATGGAGTGGTCAGCAAATTTTGGTGATGATGATGACAATGATGTCCACTGGCATCTCACGGCTTTGCCATCAAAGGGACTGCTGCTGTTCCCAGTCTTTAGCTCTAATTGTCCCCAGTTGGGTCAGGTGACTATCCCCAGACCATTCATGCTGGGCCTGTGGGAGATAAGTCCTGCTAGAACCACATCAAATAAGAGAAGAGCACTGTTGAGGAGAATGGGTTGTTTTTACAAACAAGATTGTAGGTGTCCACTGTAAGATCCCAGTAGCAGATTCCCATGAACTAACAAAGCCAACATTTCAGGACCTCTCAGACCTGAACAGGCTTTTACAAGGCCCTTGGTGTGGTACCAACAATGTGTCCAATGTTTTTATAAAAGTAAAATATTTTAACCACAATTGGTTAATACTGCTGTCTCCTTCCAACCTGACCTCCCCTCTGTCACATCCCCTTCTGGACGAGGTGACACTGGAGGGGCTGTGAACATTTTTGGTATCTGGCTAAAAGTATGTTGATCTAGGGCTACATTTATTTTTAGTTTTGTGAGATAAATGTATGTCATTCTCAGCTACTTCCATATATAGTTAAGCTATTACTAGCTCGCCCAGAGCAAGAAGAGCTTCCAGGAAAACTGTCTCTCATTTAACTGACTTAACGGGCATTATGACCAAAAGTGCACCAGAAGTGTGTGGTTAATAATGGAGGAGGAATATGGTTTGGAATATAATAAGAAAGAAGCTTCTCTGCAGAATTTCTGATTCTTTCAAGAGTCCAGAGTCTCATAGTTGGATGGTTTTAAGTGCACATGACAACTTGGATTTAGGAGCAAAAACAAAACAAAACAAAACAACCACAAACAACAACAAAAAACCCCTCATACCTTATGAAACTGTACATGCCTTGCTCGGTGAGTGATATCTCAGAGAGCCTGGTGAATATTTTTGGAGGCTCAGAAGACATAAACAAGATGGGAAAACTATCCAAAACGTGGGTGTGTAGTTGGTATTTAAAATTTGTATTTCCCTGATGATTAGTGAAGTTTTCATAATGATTGGTCATTTGTATGTCTTCCTTTGTGAGATGTTTGTTCAAACCTCTTACCCACTTTTTAAAAAGTGGATTGTCTTCCTCTTTACTATTGAGTTGTATAAGGTCTTCATGTATTCTGATTACAAGTTTTTTGTCAGATAAATATATCATCAGTATTTCCTTTTAGTCTGTATCTTGACTATTCCTTGTCTAAATGGTGTTTTTTGATGAGCAAAAGGTTTAAATTTTATGAAGTATAATTTATCAATTTACTGTTTTTTAGTAGGTGCATTCGGTGTCCTCTCTGGGAAATCTTTGCTTATCCTATGGTTGAATAGATATTCCCTTGTGGTTTCTTATAGAAGCGTTACAAATTTGGCTTCTACGTTGTCCTTTGATTCACATCACATGAATTTTGTATTATTTGTATGAGATAGGAAGTCAGGGTTCAATCCCCCTCCCATATGTATTTTCAATTGATTAAGCAGTTCTTGATGAAAGGATTTTAATTTCCCCATTAAACTGTATTGGCACCTTTGCTAAAAATCAGTTGGCCCATTAAGTGCGGGTTTCTTTCTAGATTTTCTACTCTGTTCTGTCAATCCCTTTGTCATGCTTTATACCAAGACCACAACATTTCATTAATTGTAAATTTGAGTGATCTTAAATTTAAGAGGTGTAAATCCTCAGAATTGTTCTTTTAAAAATTATTCAGGCTTGTACATGTCCTTTGCGTATCCATATATATTTTAGAATCAGTTTGTCAGTTACCACCCAAAGAGGCTGCTGCAATTTGATAGGGATTTTGTGGAATGCACGGTTCAAACTTAGGGAAAACTGAAACCTTACCAATGTTAGTCTTTGAATCCATGAATGTTAAAAACTCTCCATTTATTTGAATCCTTTAAAATGTCTCTTAGCAAAAATCTGTATTTCAGTGAGCAGATGTTGCCTATATTTTTTAATTTATTCTTCATTACTTCATATTTTTTGCCTTGGCATTTTTCTCCCAAGTTTAAGGGAAAAGCATTCAGTTTTTGGTCATTAATTGTAATTTTATCTATGGATTTTCTTATTATACATCCTTTAACACTTTAATAAAATTTGCTTATGGGTCACCTGAGGGGCTCAATCTGTTAAGCATCCAACTCTTGATTTTAGCTGTCATGATCTCAGGTAATGATCTCAAGATCACGAGATCAAACCCATGTTGGGCTCTGAGCTCAGCGGGGAGTCTGCTTGAGTTTCTCCCTCTCTCTCCCTAAGCCCCTCCCTCAGCATGCTCTCTCTCTCAAATAAATAAATCTTTTTTTTTTTTTTTTAAAGAAAGTTTGCTTATGCTCCTAATTTTCCAAGATTTAAAAAAAAGTCATGAAGGGGTGTTGAATTTTGCAAACTGCTTTTTCTGTATCTATTGGGATGAGATGATCATCATCATATGCTTTTCAACCTTTATCCTGCTAATGTGGTGAACGACACTGAGTGATTTGTTTCTAGTATTAACATATAATGTATTATTTGTTTCAGGGGTACAGGTCTGTGATTCATCAGTCCTACATAACATCCAGCGCTCACTACAACACAGACCCTCCCCAGTGTCCATCATCCAGCCACGCCAACCCTCCAGATACCCCACCACCCCAGCAACCCTCAGTTTACTTCCTGAGATTAAGAGTCTCTTATGGTTTGTCTCCCTCTCTGGTTTTGTCTTGTTTCATTCAACCTTTCATTTCTGAGAAAAATTACATTTACTTTGTCACAGCATATTTTTAAAATATATTGCTGAATGTGATTTGTGAATTTTAGAAGGATTTTTGCATCTATTTTCTTGAGAGATAACAGTGTAGTGACTCATCTCATTTATTTCCTTTCTCTTGGGGATCAGTCTTGTGTTGCTTGTTGCCTGATGATGTTGGAGACAGTAGGTCCATATATTTTGTCTAGTTTTTACTTATTTATGGAAGGAAGGCTGGTCTGGTACCAGTTACTCCATCTGGCCAGAAATAAGAAGTCTGCTCAAATTTTTAAAATATTTGTTGTAACCTATTTGTCATTATAAGTAAGGGTTCACTTTAGCTCCTCATTTTGTGTTTGTAATTCTGTGTCCTTTTTCTTAAGGAGGCCCGTGCATTGTAGAAACTGTAGACCCCCCCAAAATCTGTCTCTCCTAAGACTACTTTCTTTCTTTTTTTCCCTTTTTTTAAATTCTAAATTTTTAAATTTTTTAATTGACATATAATGTATTATTAGCCCCAGGGGTACAGGTCTGTGAATCGCCAGGTTTATACACTTCACAGCACTAACCATAGCACATACCCTCCCCAATGTCCATAACCCAACTACCCTCTCCCTACCCTCTCCCCCAGGCAACCCTCAGTTTGTTTTGTGAGATTAAGAGCTAAGACTGTTTTCTTGAATAAAGATAAGAGTTTATACTCTCTTCTTTGGCGCTGCCCGCGAAGGTGGCAACCATCTGCCACTGGGCATCACGGCCACCCTCAGACCTCTGGTGAAGCCCAAGATCATTACAAAGAGGACTAAGAAATTCATCTGGCACCAGTTGGACAGATATGTCAAAATTAATTAAATTAAATTAATAATTAATACTAATAATAAATAAAATCAAATGCAACTGGCAGAAACCCAGGAGGGTATGCAGAAGGTTCAAGGACCAGGTCTTGACACCCAGCGTTAGTTACAGGAGCAACAAGGAAACAAAGCCCATGCTGCCCAGGGGCTTCAGGAAGTTCCTAGTCACAATGTCAAGGAGCTTGAAGTGCTTCTGTTGTGGAACAAATCTCATTGTGAGATTGCTCATGGTGTCTCCTCCAAGGACCACAGAACCATTGTGGAGAGAGCAGCCCAGCTGGCCAGCAGAGTGGCCAACCCCAATGCCAGATCGCTCAGCGAAGAAAATGAATAGACAGCTTATTTGCATGTCACATTTGCATTAATGAAACAGTTAAAAAATAAAAAAGGGTTTATTGCACGACTACAATGAAAACCCAGAGAGGGATGAGGGCACTGTCAGTTTCGGGAAAATTCCCAGTTGGAAGTGTCAGAAATAGAACATTCTCCCTGCCGTGCGTGGTATATCCACCTTGCTCTGCCTGTATCAGTCAGCTGATGACGAGAGACGACCATAGAAGCTGAGAGGTAACGACAGTAATGACTTATTTCTCATCGCATGTCCTCAGGTTGACGAGAGTGACGCAGGCCCTGGGTGGCTGGGGAAGTTCTGATCCTGGTGGCTCCTTTTCAGACTCAGGCTACTGTGGCCTCAGATACCCAGGGCATATTCTCTTGTGACTATGTCACAAGCTCTAAGGAGAAAATGCCAAATACAAAAGCAATTCTAAATTCTTTTAGTAATAGTAATTCTAAACCTCAACTTGGACCACGCTCCCTAGTATTCCTTTAGCCAAAGCAAGTTATATAGCCAAACCCAAAGTAAAGACTGGAGAATTAACAATGGGAGGTGGGAAGAGAAAAGACAGCATGTGATATTACCATCTAGTAGTGAAGAATCAGAACCAGTAATTCCATTGATCACACTCTCTATATATTTCATTTGTCTCTTCTGATCATTGTCTTCAAGACTTCAGGCTGTGGACACAGTCCCTAGATATTCCCAGCCCTCTCTACGTCGTGGAAGCTTTCAGTATATTTATCCTTCTGACTAGATCTTTCCTGGAAACTTCTATTTATATCTCTTGGGAATTTCATTGGCCTAATCCATCTTTCTGAGTCAGGATACGTATATCAAGGGTCCTGTCAGTGGAAAGGCCACCTTTGGGTCAGTCATCCATTCCTGGGCCTGTTTCTTTCTTTCTTTCTTTCTTTTTTTTTTTAGATTTTATTTATTTATTTGGCAGTGAGAGAGATCACAAGTACGCAGAGAGGCAGGGAGAGAGAGAGGGGGAAACAGGCTTCCTGTTGAGGAGGGAGTCCAATGCGGGGCTCGATCCCAGGACCCTGATCATGACCTGAGCCAAAGGCAGAGGCTTAACCCACTCAGCCACCCAGGCACCCCCATTCCGGGGGATAAGGTAACAGGGGGAGACAAAGTGATAATTTAAAATGTCTCCTAATCTATATGGTATGGGAACTGGCTAACAAGAATGGGCTACCAACATTAAATCTTGGTGTGTCCCTATCCATCCCTGAAGCTTCTACTCAGGTAGTGTTACCCCCTCTAAGAAAAAAAGTGCCCACACAAGTCATTTGTCTCAAGGTCATACAGCTAGTAAGTAGTAGAAACTTTCAACTTCTTCCATCTTCCAATGTGAAATCACTTAAAAGAGGGTCTGCAATGCTATGTTGGAAGAGGTGGTTTTTAAGGCTGACCTCCAAGGAGATGAGTCAAGTTCTTTACTCTTCTATCTTAGGGAAATAATGGTAATAACTTTCACTCAGTAAGTACCTTCTACGTGCCAAGCACCTGCTAGGCACCAGACAAGCATGATCTTTGCAAAGATCTTTGCAAAGCACCATCCAATTTTCCAGATGAGCTGAGGCTCAGAGAAATGACATACCTCTGGAAGAGAATTGCCATCTACTATCGCAGATGGAGAGCACTATGGTGACCCCTTCTAGAAGCCATGACTAAGGTTCTGTCTTTCCTGCAACAGTGAGAAAGATAGCATAGGGGACATAAGGACTGGCCTAGGGATTCAAGAACGATGTGGTTAATTCTTGATTGAGACTGACAGTTGGTCTCCTTCTGCCCCATCCACTCCAGAAAGGTTCTTCTGAGGGTTAAGGTATTCGACAAATTCTATCTCTACAGAAAAGTTATACATTTTCCTGTCCTGCTATGTTCTTTACAACTCACACATCCTTGTCTTCCTAAACATTTTTCTGTATTCATTTTCTTTGAATTCTGTCTTTAGAAGACAGAACTAAAATCTCGTATGACTTATGGGGAGCTCACTGTGCTCACATTTCAATATGCAGCCACTTCCAAGTCCCTAATACTTAGTTTCTTCAATTGAATAGACCTTTGCCACCATCTCAGGTGAAACTACACAGTTAATTTTGTCCCTAAGAAGATTTTGAAACATTGAATCTGATTCTTGTATCCTTATCATTATTCCTTAGTAGGAAAAATGTCTTAAATACATACACACACCTTCTAGTTGCTGTTAATAGTTAATAGAAGCTTACTTTCCTTAGTTTCCCAACATAAAATTGTAATCTATACAATTGCACTAAGGAAATGGATTTATTAAATTCATGACAAGAGAATCAAAGTTCAAAAATGTCAAGATTCCAGTCCAAGATCTATGACTGATCAGGAGTAGACTGGGGACTTGAACAGAAGACTTGTCAGTTTCCTAACCCCACCCTCATTTCTGGATGACTTCCTGGCTCTCAGGAAGAGCGGGGGTAGTCGCTGGCAAGGACTGAGTGATGGGCTTTCTGCTCATGTTATTTGCTCAAATACCCAAAGCAATGGACTTGCCCAGTGAGTTTTCCAGAGGGAAGTGAAGATAGGAAAGAACTGTTTCCCAGTTCTGGTGGCCAAGCCAACGTCCAACCAGACCACTGCACTGAAGCTGAATTCACACCTCTCTAACCCTGAGGCAGAGTCTTAGAACGTCAGAATCCAAAGTTCTACACCAGAGTCTTCAGAATCAAAAACATTAATGTGGACTTCTCAGAACTAAATACAAAGTTACCAAAGAAAAAAAACATGGTCAACCTGGGTCAGATAATGACCTCAGACGCTGGGACAATAGAGTCTCAGAGGGCAAGAAGGGAGGAGGGTGATAACACACAGGGAGGACAAGAGCATTGTGGGGGTGTCGTCTGACTCCTTTTCTATGAATTATCAACACAAGTCTCCTTGGGAGCTGACTCACGGGTTAGGTAAGCTAACCATGTATGGACTCCCCGAGGAACCCACAAGTTTCTTCTGGAATATGCAGGTTTGTGAGGAAAGGCCTGAAGTTACCTTTCCTGGGCTGGAGGTCCCACAGATTAAGTGACACGCAGGCATCCCAGAAGCTTGGATGTGTAGCTGATGTCCATAGCAATGCATCATCATCAGTCTATGCCTTTGGCCTTTCATGACAGAAGTGACCCCTTTCTGATGAAGAGAAAGATGGCAGCTTATGGGTAGGGAAGAGGGGAGGAGTCAACTTTGGCTTTTGCCAGAATTAAGGCTGACCCACCTCTTTGCTTGTTCTAACTTTGATTCCTTTAGTCCCAGTGAGACCGATGCTAGTTAAAGACATTGTCTTTTTGTTTCCTTACTAACTGTAATGCTTAAGACTGTTCGGCTATTACCCCATAGCTTCCCGCCCTTGGCTGGGAGGTGGGATGCTCCTACTGTTCAAATAGGACATTGAGTTGTGCTGTCCTCTCAGTGACCAGGATAGGCAACAGAGTTGAACTCCAGGCTCTAAGGCCCAGGGTATGGACCTGGCAGGCTGCTGTCCTAGGCAGCGAGGTGCACTGGCCCTTGATTAGTCTGCAGTAGAGGCGTCCAATCTGACTCCTGTTCTGCAGAATTCCCCTCATTATTGTCTCACAAGCATGCCTCTTAACAGAGTCTTGGAGGGAAAAGTTCAGCTATTTTGTGATCTTGTTTCTCACAGCAATATGTTGCCCTTTTTCTTCCAGAAGCATGCACCATTTTGTGTAACTTGTTTACGAAAAACAGAAAATATCAGCTGTCTATTCATTCCATCTGCTTCCTGCGAGAGGGAAGAATCATTATATAGTGATGTCAGACATTCCCCTGGCCTACAATGGGGTCTTTCTCGGGGTGTCCCATCGTAGAAACCCTGCCTTTAGTGAAGCAGAAGACACAGGGTCTTCTAGGAGCCTGCTCTCAGAGGCAGAATCAGGAATTTGGCCTCTGGAACTTTCTCTTCCCAACGTGTGACATTGCAGAAATCAGTCTGGGCTCCTGAAGTAGCTATCAGGAAAGTGCTTGCATGGAGGATGGGATTGTTTCTGTAAAGAACAGGATGCAAGCAGTCCGGTGGGCGTTCTGATGCTCTGTAGGCTCCTGAGGGAGAAAGAGTTGCCCTAAGACCAAGCATGGCAGATGGCAGTGTTCACAGGAAAGTGGGCTGAGGTCCAGGTGCTAAGAGGAGAGGGAGGAAAGGAGAGAGGGAGGAAGAGAAATAAGGACAGAGGGAGGCAGGAGGTGGCGAGGGAGATAATGAGAGACAGACACCCTAACTGAAAGACTTCCTGTGATTTGCCATCCAGCAATGTATGACAGCACACCTGTTCTCCCAGGCATTCCGCAGGGAGCTCTATCTGCATTGTCTCATTCGGCTTTCCTAATGAACTGGAGATCTGGGAAGTCCGTCTAAGACCAGCACAACCACCTGCGTCCCGGGGTCCTGGCCCAGGTCATCATCCTGCGTTCCACCTGCATCCCCACCTACAAATACACCTGGTCAGCTGGGAGCCTCTCTGAAGACTCGGGCCAGGCTGCCCTCTGCAGCTGAGATCTGAGAAAGAGCATATGTTTCCTGCACCCACGAGATTCCCACCATCACTTTAGTTTGGGAAAGTGACTTCTCCCATGCTGTTGTGAAGGAACCCACTGATACCACTGGAGGGGGCCATCCCAGGGTGCTTGGGTCGGGTGCTTTAGAGCAAATGCTGCCAACAGCCTCAAGGTCCAACAGTAAGAAAACAGGGTCATCAGTGATGGTACGTCTAAGCAACAGAATCCCAAGATTCATCGATAGGCAAGCATATTCCTGATTGTTAAAGACAAAATATCTGGGAGCTGTGTTCACAGCGTGGCGCCGTTCGTGTAAATTATAATATTCCACCTGCTCGTGCGGAAGTGTCTGGATGGATGTTGAGGATGGCCATCTAGGATGCCTTCGGACCCAGCAAGTAAGAGAAACGAGGGAAGCTGTCCACTAGGACAGGGAATGTGGGGACAATGACTCCCCAACATCCCCAATGACAAAGAACGTGCCTTGCCTCAAGGCAACAACATTTTAATATTTCAAGGAAAACGGCCTCACCAAACTGCTGTGCCTGCCACCTGGGTCTAGAATGTAGGCCCTAAATATCAACTTGATTCTGGGTGGCGGTATCTGGAGATTATTTTAATTTAAAAAAAATTCTAAAGAGTTTTTTAAAAAGTATTCATTCTTTTCAACTGTAACCATGTGTGTGTGATTCATGAAAAAACAAATAAGAATGAAAGGCCCCTTCTGTTGCGGCATAAAGAAGCATTTCTCAGCCTTAGATTTTGCATAGAAATCACAGCAATGTGCACTGGAAAAAGGCCTTGTGGTGCAGCCAATATCCAGGAAGTTCTTTATTTTTCCGATGTAATGTTCAGTAATTCGTCAGGTGCATATCACACCAGTGCTCATTACATCACGTCCCCTCCTTAATGCCCATCACCCAGTTACCCCACTCCCCTACTCACCTCCCCTCCAGCAACCCTCAGTTTGTTTCCTGTAATTAAGAGTCTCTCATGGTTTGTCTCCCTCCCTGAAGACTTCCCATTCAGTTCCCCGCCCCTCCCCTAGGATCCTCTATACTGTTTCTGATGCTCCACAGAGAAGTGAAACCATAAGGGGCACCTGGGTGGCTCAGTGGGTTAAGCCTCTGCCTTCAGGTTAGGTCATGATCTCAGGGTCCTGGGATCGAGTCCCACATCAGGCTCTCTCTTCAGCGGGGAGCCTGCTTCCCCCTCTCTCTCTCAAATAAATAAAATCTTTAAAAAAAAAAGAAGTGAAACCATAAAATAATTGTCTTTCTCTGGTTGACTTATTTTGCTCAGCATAATACCCTCTAGTCCAAAACTAAAATTCAGCTCTTTTTAAAAGAAAGCTCTTTTTTTAAAAAAAAAAAGCTCTTTTTAAAAGAAAAAGTCTTAGATCACCTGGGTGGCTCAGCCATTAAGCGTCTGCCTTCCACTCAGGTCATGATCCTGGGGTCCTGGGATTGAGCCTCGCATCGGGCTCCCTGTTCTGTGGGAAGTCTGCTTCTCCCTCTCTCACTCCCCCAGCCTGTTTCCCTCTCTCACTTTCTCTCTCCCTCTGTGTCAAGTAAATAAATAAAATTAAAAATAAATAAATAAAAAGAAAAAAGTCTTTATAAAATTTCTTTCCCCAGACTTCCCTTGACGTCTCTGGATTCCTGAGCTATGTGACTTGGGGACTTGTTCCTGTCTAGGTTTCAGTTGGCTTATGAGTTAAAAAAACAAAAACAAAAACAAACAAACAAAAAACGGAAAAAAGGCCTTAGGGAAAGTGTCTCTTGTCCTGCCCCTCCCCTATCCGGTAGAGTCAGTGGGACCCCAAGCCCCTCCTCGCCTTCACAGGGTCTGGGTCATTCACACTGAGCCTGAAGGTCTTTGAGGCATCCTGTCCCCTCCACTGGACCTCGGGCTCCCCGGTGCTCTTTCTTTGGGGGCCTCCATCTCATACTTGGGCTGCACAGGGGAAGGCAGCGGTCCCCAGAACTTTGGCCCGGCGCCTTGCTGCATGAGCTCACAGTCCTTGGGCCCCTGACAAGTAACTCACCTTGCTGATCACACTTTATGCCTCAGTTGAATGCAGTAAATGTATCCAGCTGATGGAATTTGGGGGCCATTATCTCCCCGGTTTCCAGGTGAGGAACACCAGGGATCCTAGAGTTGGGGTGGGATGCCTACGCATAGGAGCCCCAAATGCGGTTCGGACCACAGGCAAGCACTCTGCAGCCCCAAACCTCTGCTTCCTGGACTGGGCTTTCTGAGTTTCTCCCCTGGGGCCGAAGTGAGAGGTGTCCATTCAGCTGTGCTGCCCGGGACAGCTGCATGGAGATCAGGGAGCGTAAGGAGTGGTGGGAAGCAGTGTGCCCTGAGCCGGCACTAGCCGCAGAGCTGACCCCCCATAGCATGGGCCACGCATGATGCTGACAGCGCACGGAATGTGGAATCAGAAGGTCTGATTCTGCTGGTTCCTCACCATACAAATCTAGAACAATCCATCAGCCTTCTTAAGAGCCTTTTCCTTCAGCTTGTCAAACTGGAATAAGCAGACACATCTCATGGCGGGGGGTGGGGGGTTGGGAGGGCCCTGTGGGGTGGGTGCAAAATGCTGGGGAGGGCACAGGCCCTGCTGTGGTCGGGATTATTGCTACGCTCCCCGAAGCTGGGCTCCTTGCAGTTAATAAGACTCTGAGGACCCAGGGCTGAAGGCAGCATCTCCCTTCACTGTTCCCAGAAGACGCCTCCAGATTGTCGGGGGAGCTGTGAGTGTGCCCCACATGCATTCTTGGGTTCTGCTAAGTGAGAATGGGGATCAGACCATGCACGCCAGACACCCAGGAGAGTGCCGCTCCTGCGTCCAGCATGCACTGACTGGGCAGCTTTCTTTCCAGGCTATGGATTAAGACAGTCTAGGAGAACCATCGAGAGGCAGCTCAAAGGGTTGGAAAGGAAGTTTTTCCCCTCAATAAATTTTGAACTAGTATACTTGAAAAAGCACTGGGGCTTCTAGGGCCCAAACAGTCTCTGTTGAAAAGAGTCACACTCCAGGTTTTCTTTTGTGTGTTTTTTGAATATAATAAAAGCACAGAGGAAGGAATGACAGAGAAATTTTAAAACACCCTGATGTTAAAGAAGAGAAGACATCGATTATTTTAATCCATTGCCCCTTTATTGTTTACTCTGTTCACTGTTCAGAATTTTCATACAGTCTTTTAGAATCACAAAGAACCTGGTAGATAACTTCCCCCCACCCGACATCCCGTTATTTCTAACCAGCCTCCTCTGGTCCCTCGTCCTTATTTGTATGATATTCTGTCAGTGTCCAAGGAGTTCCCAAGGCTTATTTATTTTTATGGAGGAGGGGGGAGAGAGGTGTGCAGAGCTGGCCCTTAGCAAAGCTATCAGGTCTGTGACCTGACCCCAAGGGCTCTTTCCAGCACCTTCCCCTCCTGTGCATTTCCTCTCTCTCCAGAAGCCCAGTCCTGGCTGGGCTAAGGAAACGATCAGATCAGGGAGGGGAGGTTTCAGCCACATGATCTCTCTGAGCCCTCCTTTCTTCTACGATGCTGGAAAAAGACCTCCCCATCTCAGAGGGTTACAGGGAGAATTCAATGACCTAAGGAATATAAAGTGTCCGGCACTGTGTTTGGCACATAGTGTACCCTAAATGCATGTCTACTTCCTTCCGGTAGGGAAGAGAAGACACCTGATGAAAAATGTCAGAGCCAGGTGCTCAAGGACATCTGCTTTATAAAAGAACCTGGTCCCTTAGACGAGCACAAGAAATGACTCTCTAATGGTGGAATTTCAGATACCACAACAAGGGAAGGGAGAGATCTGGCGGCAGAGACCTGCCAGGCATCATTTGAACCCAACAAGGCAAGTTGCTGCTTCTTTCGTCCATAAACAAGTCTGGCACTGGCAAAAGGAATTGTGACCTTCTTTGTCAAAGCCAGGCAAAGACCCATCTCAGGGAGCTGGGAGAACAGGGCAAATTCATATATATTCACCCATCCCTACTGGGGAGGAAGTGGCTTTGCGTGGGTGTAAACCAGGAGCTTTAAGGAAGCACAGCAATCTTTTGGGGGTGATCGTTCTGTCCCCTTCTTGTGCCCTTAGAAGGTCACCTGTCACAGGGTGTCCTTGCAGCCTGAAACACCCAGATCTCTCACTGCGGGCACTGAATCCACGTGCCCTTTACATCCCACCTACTTTGATAAAGGTCCCAGGCAGCTCACTAAGGAAGGGATTATGCACTCACCCTGGCTTCTACCCCCTCGTTCTCCCCTATCTTGCATGGCATGTGGCCATTAAGATAAAAATCTGATCGACAAATTGTCACAAGCATGAAATAATAATGCTGCCAAGAAGAAGCTGAATGTTCCATCCTAGAGACGATCTGTGGATACAGCTGCCCTCTCTCCTTCCATGACAGCCCTTTTTACATCTCTCAGAAGCTGATCTATCACTCAGCCCTTGTTCATGCAAAATTCTCAATAAGGATACGGTGCAACTAAGGACCCCATGCCCACGATCGTTTTATATCTCCCCTATAACAACAAAAAGCTGCTCAATGGACAATCTTAAAACATGCATTGACCAGGACCATGGCTGGTATTATGGGAAATGTCCTCCAGACCAAAAAGTGGGGGGGGAGAGAGAGAGAGAGAGGGACAAAGAGAGAGAGAGAAGGTAAAAGACTGAAGATGTTCAAAGCAGGACAAGAATGGCAATACCACAGAACACCTGTGAGCCTACGGGGCAAAGCAGATAAAACCAAAGAAGGCTCTAGGAGCGCCTCTCCAAATATTTGGTTCATGCTAAAAAATAGAGCACATTTATTAAAAATATATATTTATAAACCTTGATATGAACAGATACACACGTCAAGCCAATGAAAAAAGAAAAATAAGTCATCTCCCCAGTATCAAATAGTTAGACACTTTTGATGGGTGGGATGTGTGTCAAAGGGTTTCGTTCCAAACGGTCCGTGGAGTGGAGGCCGAGCGTGTGTCCCGGGTGAGGCACCCCCGAGCCACGCTGCCCTGTTGCCCTTTCCCGAGGCGTGAGAGCCATCAGAGATCTGGGACCGTGAATTTCTGCCCCCATCTGCTCACCGACGGCGTCAAAGGCTGGTCTTCCTAGCGGTCTCGTGGGCCCTGGGCCAAAGACGCTGAGTTCCTTGTTGTGTGAATGAGTCTTGTTGGATTCATTGTGCTTTAGTGTCTGCTCCTGGTGGCAGGATTGGTTTGTGTGACCCTTTTATAAAGTTCGAAGGTGCATTTGCTCCAGCAGCGTGTGTAGGTCAAGCCCGCTTGTTTGCACAGCGTCTGATTGTGGCTGTGTTGACACGCAGGGCTCCCGTCTTCCGGCCACCCCCGTGGGCTCCAAGCACCCTCCGGGCCATTCACAGAGTGGTGTAGATGTATACAAATATGATAACAATCAGGTTCAGAATGGTCCCAATAATCCCCAGCATCGCCAAGATACTCTCTTCCTTATTCTCTCTCTCCTGGCCTTCTCTGTCCTCCTCATTTCCACTCGTGATTACCATCTTGGTGGCAAATGTCTTTATCTTCCGCCCCAGGCTAACCTGTAATGGGAAAGAGGCACCACAAGAGATGATCAGTTACCAGCATCCTCTCCATAGCAGGGAAACCTGGTACGGGGGGCGATTCCATGTCTGGGCACTAGAGCGTGCCTGGGAGCGAAAAATCCCCTGCGGATCCAATCTTGGGACACACGGCTCTGGGCCGCGGAGAAAGAGCAGAGCACGCGGCCTGTCAATTTCAAGGATGGCTTAACTGTCCTGACACTGGCAGGAAGAGATCACCCCAGGAGTGGGGGCAGCCAGGGGCCACCTACTCTCCTGCCCTTGTTCTCTCCCCGTTTCCTTGAAGCAGAAACAGAGGCCACTGCATAGCAGTCGGGCAGTGGGAATTTTCCACACATTCATGTATGAGATCCCACCCAGGATTTGCACTGCCCTGCATCTGTACAAAGAAGGCACAATATACAAGACACATTATGGGAATACTGGTGGCAGTGTGGGCAGGGTGGCTGGGACCTGGGGAAGGTGATATCCTGGGACCAGAGGGGATGAGAAGACCCCCGTAAGAAACTTGCATAGCCTCTAGCAGGAGTATAAACTGGTATAGCCCTTCTGGAAAGTTCCTTGGGATTACCTAGAAAAGTGAAGAGACATATTGCACAACTAGGTGGGTCACCGGTTCCCCCAAGCATAGATTCTAGGGAAATTCCTGTATCTGGGGATGTGGATGGGACAAGCCTACAAGCTTTGTGATAGCAGAGGACCAGAAACTACCCAAACATGCACCAAGTATAAAGCAGATGGACACGGGGTGGTCTGGGCATGAGACACGGCTAGACAGAATGGAATATTATGCAGCAGTGCAATGAATGAGCTGAGGGTACAAGTGACAATGTGGCTAAAACCCCAACACATAATGGAGAATGAAAGGTGTGATGCAGATGACTTTATACAGCATGTGTCAAAGCACAAAGGCTTAAAACGGGCAAAACCAAACAATGTATTGTTTACAGACATATATTTGGTTTTTACAGAAAGCAGGGGAATGATTAATGATCAAATTCAGGAGATACGTGTCTCACAGGTAAGGACAGTGGGAGGCCATTTGGAGGAAGCAGTGAGAGCCTTCGACACACTGGAAGTTTCCATCTGTTACGATGGGTGGGGAGGTCTTGGGTGTTCATTTTTATCATTACCTTTTGAACCATATTTGTAGGTTTCAGACTTGTTTGCATGACACATTTTGCAGTCACTAACATCTTTTCTTTTTTTTTCTCTAAGATAATAAACATGTTCATCCAGGGGAACTGGTGGGCAGCTGGAGGCTTCTGTCCCTCTTTCAGAGCCGGAAAGCGTTTCATGCTCTGCGGTTGTGATGGTTCATTCTGTGTGTCATCTTGACTAGGTCACAGGACCCCCTTGCACTTGTCAAACACTATTCTAGGTGTCTCTGTGAAGGTGTTTCTGGATGAGATTAACATTTCAATTTGTAGACTGAATAAAGCAGGTGGCTCTTCCTAAAGTGGGTGGGCCTCATCTAATCAGTTGAAGACCTAAATACAACAAAAGGGCCCAGTAGGAGGAATTTCTCTTGCCTGACTGCCTTTGAGCTGGGACATCTTTCTTTCTGCTTTCTCCTGCCTTTGAATTCAGACTGAATCACTCTGGTTCTTCCTGGGTCTTGAGCTTGCTTGCCTTCGTATTGAAACTAAACCCATCGGCTCTCCTGAGTCCCTGGGTTGCTGACTCACCCTGCAGGTCTTGAGACTGGCCAGCCTCCACAATGACATGAGCCAGTTCCTTGGAATAAATCTCTTTTTATCTGTATCTCTATCATCAGTCTATCATCTTTCTTACTGTTTCTGTTTTCTCTGGAGAACTGACTAACACAGGGGTCAAAAGATATCTGGGGGCCAATATCCAGGAAAGATCACAAACAGGAATCCAGGAAGGTGGGGGGTGTGGCTACAAACTGAAATGTCTGCACGCCCCTTCCTCTGGGCATTGAACCCCTGAAAGGGCTAGGTCAGGATGTGTGGATCAAGTCTAGATTTGGAACACAGCATATGCAGGCAGACGTCTGTGTAAAGGACACACAATCAGTGGAAGCCAGGGGAATTAATGCAGCATGAATATAAGCACAAAGGAATGAATGAATGTCTTAAAGCAAAGTTTCATTTTGTTCACAGCTTCGGTATGCTAGACAGGCTCAGAGTGGGATCCTAACCCTGCAGCTCAGCTAGGCAAAGCTTCCACGTGGCTCTACTTGGTTTCCTTTCTCCTAATATAGTTTTTAATGATGCATAGTACACACAGAGAAAAGTGCACAGACCTTAAATGCGCAGCTTGATCAATATTCACATCTGTTTAGACAGCACCGAGATCAAGAAACAGAACCTTCCGGTACCCCAGGCGGCCCCCATGGCACCCGATTGCACTTACTATCCTTTCTCCTTTCTTCCCACCCCTCACCCCCCAAACCATTATCTTGACTTTTACACTTGAGGTTAGTTTTGAGTGTTTGTGAATTTTATACAAATAGAATCATACAGCATGTTATCTTTTGAGTCTCGTTTTTTTCCCCTCAGTGTTCCACTGCTTGAATGGATCTGTGTTGTGGATCTGTGGCTCATTCATTCTTACTGAGAGCAGTATCCCATGATACAAACAGACCCACAATTTAGATCTCTACCTACTGCTGATGGACATTTGGATTGCTTCCAGTTTGAGCCACTATGCTGCTCTGAACATTCTTGCATGTGTCTGCTGGCAAATCTATGTTTGCATTTTCCCCTATGTTTTATATAAAATTTTTCAACATACAGAAAAAATTTACAGGGAGCACCCATATTCCACCATAAACATGCTACTCTACTTGCTTTATCAACTCTCTATCCGTGTGTCTTTGCATCCATCTCCTTTCTTGGGTGTATTTCCAAGTAAATTGCAAATATTATTACACGTCCCCTTATGTACTACAGCATGCATATATTAACCAGAGTTCGGTCTTTGTCTGCAATTTTTTCTTTTGACATAAATCTTCTAGCGTGCAATTTCCTATCAGCTACCTACACCCAGGAAGGGAACCGCTGAGCCACAGTGGGTGCACGTGTACATTTACTGGACAGCGTTAAACAGTTTCTCAGAGGGGTTGGATAGGCTTGCTTGTTTGAGAGTGCTAGAAAGATCGCCTCTTTTCCTCTGGTGGGAAGTCACGAGAAAGTACAGGTACTTCCAGATCCACGGCTTTCTGTGCTCTGGACAGACCTCTAACCAAGTACCCGTGATCTCGTGGATCTCGTTTCTTGTAGTATCTTTAGCTAGATTTCGAGCCCTGAGAGGGAAAGCTGCTGACGTGGGCCTCCCAGCTCGGGGGCCCGGCATGGGACAGGGGCTGGGAGAAGCATGTGGAATGAATGAGCGGGTGCTGCGGAGGGACCCGGCATCTCCCTGTCTCTGAAGGGCAGGGAATGATCGCCATGGTTGGTCTAAAGGGATGCAATTAGTGCTGTCCTTAAAACCAAAGACCCATCATCACAGTCACTCAAGCAAAAAAGTGCCTGTCACTGAGGCAGCTTGGTTTCAAGGCTTAATTTAGCCTCTTCCCTGACTTAACCCGAGATAGCTCTGACTCAGGAGGAAGTGCGGGGAATAATCAGGTCGACTGTGTTTACTTCCTGAGGATTCTGAAGCGGACCAACGGCCCAGGAGAGGCTTTCTCCACCCCAAGAAAGTTACACCCCAAAGCCTGTTTCTATAGCACTTGACTCATCAGCCTCCAGTTCCCTGGAGGAACCATGTCGGCTCCGTAGCTGGATTGCCGAGGGAGTTATGGAGGGCTTCCCAGGAGAGAAGTGGTTGGAACATTCTTTTCCTTGGAAGAGGTTGTCTGGGCAGAGTGTGAGGATAGAGAATGAGAGATGAGCTTGGAAGCTATAGGAGTGTTAGAGGTGGGAGAGGAAACAAAACTGAAATAAGACAGAAAGCAAAGGCTGGGGCTGAGCAATGTGTGACATGAAGCTTGCTGCTCCAGTTTACACCCCCTCCCTTCACCCCCTCCCTCGGTCACTGGACCCTTCCTGCAGGGACTGGGTGCAAGGGAAATGGGGAGTGACTGTTGATGGGGAAGGCACTTCTTCTGGGGGTGATAAAAATGTTCCAAAACAGATTTGCGGTGACGGTTCCACAACTCTGTAGATGTGAAGACCACTGAGTCATATACTTTAAACAGGTGAATTTTGTGGTTTGCAGATTGTATTTTATTGAAGATTTATTTAAAATTATTTATGAAAATGTAAAGATATTTCAAAAGTCTATTTTATTTTACTTTTTTTGGTTTGTTTATTTCTTTATGTTCTAGAGAGACAGAAAGAAGGGAGAGACAGAGTGCATGTGCGCGCGCGCACACACACACACACACACACACACACACACAGGGAGAGGGTCAGAAGGAGAGAAGGAGAATCTCAAGCAGATTCCTCATTCAGCATGGAACCTGAGGCGGGTCTCGATCTCGCTACCCTGAGATCATGACCTGAGCTGAAATAAAGTGTTAGATGTTCAGCCGACCGAGCCACCCAGGGGCCCGCCAAAAGTCTATTTCAAAAGGTTAGCATTTATGATAGTATCTGAAAGACAAAGTATCTAGAAATAAATATAATAAAAAATGTATAAAATCTTTATAAAGAATATCAGAAACTTTACTAATGGACATAAAATTAGATCAACAGAAAAAGGGAGACAGTGGCGCCTGGCCGGCTCAGTGGGTGGAGCCTGAGACTCCTGATCTCAGAGTTGTGAGTTCGAGCCCCATGCTGGGTGTAGACATCACTTAAAAACAAAATCTTAAAAAAAAAAAAAAAGGAGCTATACCATCTTCATGGAGTATAAGAGTCTATATTCTGAAACCACAAGTTCTTCCCAGTGTGATTGATCTACAGATTTGCTGCAGTTCCAGTCATCTTCTTCAAGGTTTTTCCTGATATTTGCCAGGCTTATTCTAAAATGTGTATCAAAGTGCAAAGGGACTAAAGAAGAATAAGGTGGGGGGATGTGCCTCTGGAGGCCACAAGAATTATGATGCTGCCTTAGTAATGACATCTTAGACAAACAGCTAAAGAACAGAAACAGAGTTTCATGTGCATGGACAGTACTAGTCAGTGGGAGGAAATGGGCCTTTGGATAAACAGTGCTGGAATAACTAAGTATCCAGAAGGGGGGGAAATGGAAGCTTGAACTAGTAGTTCATTCATCCCCAATGGATTACAGACAACTGTGAAAAGGAAAATGGAAGAACTTTTAGAAGACAATGTAAGGGACTATCTTTAGGATGCTGTGGTAAAGGTTATCTTAATAAGACAAAAAGGCTCAAGCTGTAAGGGAAAATGTTAATAAAGTCAATAACATTAAACTTAATGTCTATCAAAAAATAACATAAAAAAGTGAAGAAATCTCAAACCTGGATATACACATATCCTATATATACCACATATACTGGGTATATCATATGTGTCATGTTACTGTCAAGTCAGTGAAGAAATGCTAAATTTCCAGTAGAAAACTGGGCAAAAACCATGTTGAAGAACGTCTCAAAAGAGTAAATAACTATAGGGACGCCTGGGTGGCTCAGTCGGTTAAGCATCTGTCTTCGGCTCAGGTCATGATCCCAGGGTCCTGAGATTGAGTCCCACATCAGGCTCCTTGCTCAGTGGGAGGTCTGCTTGTCCCTCTGCCTGTCACTCCCCCTGCTTGTGCTCTCCTTCCCTCTCTCTCTCAGTAATCAGAGAAATGCAAATTAAAATATAAGGAGCTACCACCCAACAGCCATCAGATTGGCAAGAGATTAAAAGATCCGGGCGCCTGGGTGGCTCAATGGTTTAAAGCCTCTGCCTTCGGCTCAGGTCATGATCCCAGGGTCCTGGGATCCAGTCCCGCATCGGGCTCTCTGCTCAGCAGGGAGCCTGCTTCCTCCTCTCTCTCTCTCTCTCTGCCTGCCTCTCTGCCTGTGATCTCTGTCTGTCAAATAAATAAATAAATAAAATCTTAAAAAAAAAAAGACATTAAAAGATCCAACAAACCACCCAATGCTAACAAGAGTAAGACCCTGAGGCAAAGGAACAGGCTGGTCGCTGTGACTCTGGACAACAGGATGACATCATCTTGCAAAGATGAATATATTCAGACCCTGGTGTCCCACCAACCCACCTCTGGGCACCCACCAACACCTACATACCGAGTTACGTGACCCAGAACATTCACGGACAGCGTGAGCAACATGCTGGAGACAACACCAACGTGGTGTGTTTCCCAGTGGTCTGGGAATTACGTACGATGGTGAAAATGCCAGAACACGCATGCGTGGATCCTTAACATAACACTGCATGAGAAAGCATGCCACCAAAGACCACACAGAGGGTGTTTCCCTTTATAGGAAGTTCAGAAACATGGAAAATCGAACAATATGTTGTCCAGAGATACAAATGTGATAAAATCACTAGGAAAAGCGAGACAATCATAAACACAAAGGCAGGGCAGCCCATCCTAGGGAGTGGAGAGGGGCAGTGGATGGGTCAGGAAGGTAACCCCAGAACTACTAGTAATAGTTCTTAAGCAGGACAGTGGCTACATGGGAGTTTGTTCTGCACACTTTATATCTTTAAAAGATGCTTCTGTTATCTAACAACTAATAAATCAATTAATGAAATCAGGAGTATGACAATGGAATAACTGATTAATAGGAAAACAGTACTGATGAAGACAGATTAAGAATTAACAACAATAGGAGCCTGAGACCGGGGGCACTGAGTGCCATGTTCTGTGCCCCATGCAGCAGTGTGGTCTGTAACCATGAAGGGGGCCGCCCTCGCTGCAGAGAGAGAGCGCCCCCCAGCATCGCCAAAGGGATGGACAACTCAGTTTCGAGCACTGTTTCCAGCAAACCAGTCCTCTGCTGGGCTGCTTCTGGATAACGCAGGTGAAGGGGAGGCAAAGTTTGCCCCGTTGGGATGCAGGGCCTTAGAAGAGAAGCTACATGAGGACACAGGGCTGGGTGTGGCTTGGGGGGTCGGGGCTACAGGGCAGTGGAGGGGAGCCTGGACAGAAGCGGCAGCCAGTGAGGGCCAGCAGCTGCTGCAGTCACTGGCCATCAGGGCTGTCCGGAGTCGAAGCCCTTCTTTTGGAAACAATACCTCCACCCAGGTGAAGCCCATCCGACGCTCAGGGAGCCCCACCTGGGGGAAGGCGCTGCAGGGGAGGGGGCTGGAGGGTCTGTAAGTGCTGGGTCATCACGGTCGCAGCTCCGGAATGAGCTACTGTGAGCTGCCGCCGCCTGGGCACCCTGACTCTTGTCCTTTTTCAGATTCCATTCACCGTTCCTTCTAACCCATGAATGACCTTCTACAACCTTCTACGACAAAAAAGAGTGTGGTTTCACTGAAGGCAGTCAGAACCCGGTTCCTACGATATCTGCTGCTTACAACCAAGGAACTTCCACTCTCGAAGAAGACACATCCCGGTGTATCTTTTTTGCTTCCTCACTTGACCTTTGAGTCCCCCTCCAGACTTAGCACTCCACTACATGCTTCCCGGACACCTTCCGTGGCTCTGGGACTTCGTCTGGTTGGGACAGCTCACTCCACCTGCCAACAGTTCCTCTTTAAAACGGCAGAGCCTCGCGGCAGCCTGGACCCCCAGAACCATGGGAATGACTAGAAGCCAAGCAAAAACACATCCCAATGTCAGCACGCTAGCCAGTCACCTCCTGCTGCTCGAGAAGTGGGAATTCCAGCCAGAGAGGGGCCGTTGCCATGGAGAAAGCTCCAACAGCCTTTCCATGACTGAGCAGAGACCTTCAGGCAGAAAGGAGTTGACTGTGGTTTCACTGGATTATAGTAGAATTCTTCTTTTTCCAAATGATGCCACTCTGCGGGAGGGAGGGGGGGTTCTTCGGCTCAGGTCGTGATCTCAGGTCGTGAAGTCAAGTCCTGCGTCGGGCTCCTAGCTCAGAGGAGAGTTGGCTTGACATTCTCTCTTCCTCTGCCCCTCCTGCTCATGCTCTCTCTCTAATATAAATCTTGGACAAAAAATAATGCCAGTTTGGGGACTACATTTGTGCTGAAAGGTACCACACAGGCAAGACAAGGGAAGGGATCGCGCCATCCAAATTCCTCCCATGGCTCGCCAACTGTGTTCTTTTTCAGGAGTGGGTCAGGCTGAGCTGCAACTCCAAGTGTTTCTCCGTCTCGAGGACACATCCACATTTTGGGATAAGAAGGATGCACTCTGATCCTTTTTCTGAGGATGAGCTCTTGCCTAGAAATTCAGAAACCCTGGGTGACCAGTCGAGTGGATGCAACAAGAACTTCTTCCCAGAGAAGAGACCTCAGTGGTCACCTAAAACAGAGCACCCCTCGGGAACCCGAGGCCCGGGCATCCATCAAATATCCCCAGAGCCCTTGTGCTGACCCAAGCTCCATGCTATGTCTTTGGCCCTCCAGGACCTCATGGCCCCATCACTCTGGCCACTGGGGGGCTCAGAGAATGCAGGAGTCCCGCACTGTCCCTGGAAGATGGGCGACATTGAGGCTGAGACGTGGAAGTCTAGGGGGACTCACTCTGCCATGGTGGCAGGGAAGGGGCACGCAGTCAGGAGGCGAGCAGGTGCAAAGGAAAAGGAGAAGTGTGGAAGGAGGCCACGAGCTGGGTTGATGAAGGATCCCAGAGAGTGTGGGCAGAGTGGAGGCTGCAGGTAGAAGAGGAGGCCAGAAGGGGGGCTCTTGCAAATGACACAGAAGACTTTGGAATTTATTCAGTAGGTGTGATGCATCCGTGATGCCCACCTCATACTTATTTCTTCAATGGTACCTGTACACATGTAGCCTCTTCAGTATGCCCGAGATACCTCATCCTGAATTTAAAAAACCCATCTAGTTCCTAAGAGCTCCAACAGGCTGCACAAGAGCGAATTGGTGACCTCCTCTCCCTGACGGAACATAGCGCTCGGGGACCTCTAGCTCTACCCACCATTCCACAGGGAGGAGCACCTCGCCTTCCAGGGCCTCGGGAGATCCAATGAGAGCCTCCCTCCAAGGAACAGGTGCCCTGCCCTGGGGGGGAGGTCCTGGGTAGGCTCTGGGCTCGTCTTCAGAGGACAAACTCCTCCACATGTCCCCATGCCCATCCTCGGCGGCCACAAGGCCTGGGTGCCCCTAATGGCTACAAAGGGAGCATCAGCCAGGACAGCCCCGGGGACTGAGATTTACTTCCACAAGTCCCAATGAGTCACTAAAGACAAAGGACATTGGTAAAGCATTTAATTTGCTCAGCGGAAGTTCATGATTCTTCTTCTTAACAAGTAGAGTGCTTGTTAAGTCATGAATTGCCAAGAGGTTGCTGTATCCACATGGGCACACGAGGCTGATCGCCATCACACTGTGGCCTGTGGTTGCCTCTCCAGCCACAAGTGACTCTAGCGCCCTTGGCCGCTAATGAGTAAGGACACGGTGGGCCAAACCCCAGACCATTCCGCCACATCAGCCACTCACCAGGTGTTTACCCAGCACTTACTATATACTCTAGGTCCTATTAGAGAATATTGGGACACAGACAAAAATAAGCGCTCCTCCTGCTTGAGAGATAAGGAATCGAGACTCAAAATAATGACTGAACACCCATAAGACACCAGGCAGTGTTGCAGGCAGCAGGGACAGAGCAGTGAATAAAATAAGGAATTCATCAAAAATGGAGTCAGGATTGAATTCAGCAGTCGATTCTGCTACCTGACATGACCCATCTCCTGCCCGCCCTCCCCACACCCTGTCCTACCACCCTACCAGCCCCCACCTCTGCTGAGTTCCTTCCACAGGACCTTTGCTCACACTCTCTTCTTGGCTTGGACAACTGCTGCCTGTCTCCAGGGACCCCGCCTCCTTGATGCTGGGAGGCCTGCCCCAGGCTGCATCTGAGCACCTCCTGCTCGATTCTGTAACTATCTCTTTATCTAGAGCCTTCGCCACAGAACTGTGATCTCCTCAGGAGGGGCAGGCCTGGGTCTGAGTCGTCTCCACGTCCCCCTGCCCCCGTGCCTGGCATACCAGTGGTGCTCACTGTAGTAAGTGAATGAATGAAAAGAGGGGCCTCAAGTAAGCCTGGGGAACCCAGCTTCTAGGTCAGGGGAGGGAAAGTCGTAGGAGGCAGCAGAGTGGATGGCAGGAACACTCCAGCCCACCCAGTTGGACCTCACTAGAAAGGAACAAGCAGTAAGGGGAACCGGTGTCGAATGAGTATGCCCTCTTTCCCGACTGGGCTGGGAGGCTGGGCTGGTGAGTGTGGGGGCGGGGATGCATGGTGGGTCATCAGCTCTGAGGCCAGGTCAGAAGGACCACTCCCGCACCAGCAGCTCCTGGCCTCTTCCTTCTCTGGAGCACCACTGTCACACTCAGAGCCCTGGACGGAGTGGGATCTGCCTTCCCGCTCTGCTCCTACGTGCGAAAGAGCCTCGGTAAACCTCCTTGGATTCCGTTTGTCCATGTGACCAAGGAGAGTGCCGACCCCCCTGTAAGGTACAAGGACCCTCGCCAGACTTGCTTCTTTCTCCTTCACCTTGAAGTCTGATGGAAAGGAAGCTTAGTTTACTGTGTGTGGAGTGAGAAAAGTTTAAACACTGATACAAACCAAAGAAAACAGCTCCCTATGCTAACACTTAAGAGTAAATGAATCAGTATTTCCCTTCCTCAGATGAGAACATATTTTTCAGTTTCTGGAAAACTGACTTATATTAGCCTAGTCTTCCCCAAGATAGGTCTGTGGTAAGGCTGCTGAAACCAACCAGTGAAAATAAGGCTCCGGCCTGTGGTCTGGTCCTCCAGCCCCACCAGCAATGTCACACCCGCCTGCCATACCCCCACTTGGCCATGGACTCCACTTGCCAGTAGACTCCATCCCCAACTCCCAGGACCAGCAGGAAGGAGAGAAGGAGCCTGGGACTCTGGAGAGCCAGATTTCGGTCTTGTTGGGCCCCAGGGAGCTGTGTCACTGAAACACATGATCCCCGCCCCCCCCACCCCCAGTCCTCACCTGTAATTGACTCAGGATGGACACAAATTGTTGACTTTCAATAAGAAACAAATATTTTCCAATAGCTGAGCAAAAAACTTACTGGAAGGCAATTGGACAGCACCTCACAAAACTACATATGCGCTGGTCTGCCAACATAGCAACCCCACTCCTTGTACTCTACCATGAACACAACCCCCAGCTCTACAACAATGCACATGCAAGCTTATTCACCGAAGCATCATCTGTGAACCAGATGATAGAACCAAACAGATACAGAACAGACTGGCTCCCTAGTGGAGATGAGTGATAAGGGGTGGAATGAGGGGGCATGGGACTGGAACGGGAGGGACAGAGGGAGTGACAATTTTCGGAGTGTCTGAGATCTTCTAAGACCTGATTTAGAAGCATTGCAATGTCCATGTGACTTTCATAGATCCCTCCCCCCTCCCACCTAGCAGAAGATGATCATCACCAACCAAACGTGAGGGAGACCCAAAGTCAAGGATAAACACCAACAAATCGGCCAAATCATTACAAATACATGGCATGCCCACACAGGAGGGGGTGGGGAAGAAAAATACTCACTTCAGAGACTCTGGAAACAGTATCCTGATCAAACGGTGGAAGGCCAAAGATAAAACATGGGACACAGATGCCGTCACCAGCAGAGCAAGTATTTCTCCCAGGGGTGTGGGTTAGCCATTTGGAACTCAGGCATACTTGGATTAAGTGAATTTGTTTTAGCTACCGGGAGCTGGTCTCTCCCCGTTGGCCAAGGAAGTTACAAATGTGGAAAGGGAAGAAGTCTAACGTGGAGCTCCTGCTGTTGATACTGGAATTCACGATCTCAGAGCAGACTTGAGGTTTTCAGTGTACATACAAGTAGGCAGGCATAGAGACACACATGATGTATCAATACACACCCAGCTCTGTCCCCTGAAAGGGCCTGAGAGCAGCGATGCCCCAGAAGCAATGAGCACACCCAGCTCCCAGACCTTGGTTTCTATGCACCACACCCCAGTGATAAGACCCAGGACTCCTTGGAGAAGCAGCTGACTGAGGCGCTGGGGAAAGACAAGATGAGCCTTGTATATCTTGATTTGAGAAAGCAAGAAAGTGCCCCCCAAAAAGACAAGGGGGCATGGCCTGGCCAAATCTACAAGCACAAAACTGAAGGAGCCCCTTATATTAGGCCAAGCCAGGAATAATCTGAGCCAGAAAATAAACAGCCATTGAATCAGCTTGTAACTCATAGAATAAAGTAAATACCCAAGAGCTTATATTGACAAAAATAAATGGTCATATATAAATAAATGGGGGAGAAGGGCTAGTTCTTTCTTACCATATAATTCTAGGCAATAAATGTAGAAGGAAAGCAGGAAATAAGAAAATCACCACCAAGCAAACTTGACAGCAATAACTGTTCGAGGCAAGATCCACCAACAGATACTAAAATGAATGAGGGGAAGTTTAAGGAGAAACAGGATTTGCATGGTCTCAAAGTACGTTCCGTAAGGAATTTCACCAAGGAAAGATGGAAGCTTTATGGTGGAGAAGTCTGGCAGATGTCACGGTGAGCAAGGTCAACATCACCAGTGACGGGACATGGACAGTGTGACCCCTCAAGACAGGCAGCCTGAGCGGGACACATCATCATCTCTGTGGGGTTCTTGCCAAAAATGCACGCCCTCAACCCACTCCACACGAAATGTGAGACAAACCCAAACCGAGGGACAGTCTATACAATATAAATGGTGAGAACTTTCCAGCAGTGCCAGGGGCCATGAAAGACAAGGAAAGAACAAGCAAGGCTTCTGGAGGGAACCAGGAGACCCTGGTAAAGCGATGTGGGGCCTGATGGGAAAGGACACGAGGAGAAAACGCGGCGACGTCTGAACAAGGCATAGGGTTGTACCGGGCTCCCTCTCTGTGTTTGCTGACCTCACTCTGGTCATGCATGCTGAGGATCCACAGATAAGCTGGGTGAGGGGAACTTCCTGAACTGTTTCTGAGACTTTCAAGTCTAAGTGAGTGTTAAGAAAAGAGAGGTAGTTGAGGAACCATGAGAGACTATGGACTCTGAAAAACAATGTGAGGGGTTTTGAAGGGGTGGGGGGTGGGAGGTTGGGGGAGCCAGGTAGTGGGTATTGGGGAGGGCACGTATTGCATGGAGCACTCGGTGTGGTGCAAAAGAAATGAATACTGTTACGCTGAAAAGAAATTTAAAAAAAGAAAGAAAAGAGAGGTAGGGGTCATTTCACAAACACTTATGCCAGCCCAGCTGGCCTTTGCCAGGCCCTACTTAGGATTTGCTTCATTGTGAATCCTTCGCGGTGGTGGTCGGGAGACAGAAGCGAAGGGGTCTGAGCTTTGAACCAGAGTTTCCAGGGCCTTAGATCACAGGCTCCAGGTCACTCCTGGTTACAGAGATCCCCAGAACTGAAGGGAGCTTCTGGAACATTCTAATGTTCTCAGTTGTCCTGAGGGAGAGGAGTCTATAGTTAGGCCCTATGGGGTTCTCCAATTCCTGGACCCTTCTGCAGACACTGCCCACCCTGGTTCTCAGAAGCAATCAGGATGTGAGGCCACCATCTTTCAGGAGCTGAGTCTCAAGGGTCCTGGGAGTCGTTTCAGATTCTGTGTTTTGGGGCTAATACTCAGGCTTTGCCAGCATACATCTGTGGCTTTCCTCCTAGGACGAGGCCTCTGGCTGTGGAGGCTCTGTGAGTTCCTATCCTCCGCTTGGCAGCCCTGGGTCTGGGCTGTTGACTCTTATGCCTGCCCCCTACCCTCCAGGGACACGTGTTCTACTCCAGAAGCCTGCTCTGCTCCCGAGGCTGGGGGTTCAGGCTGAGTGCCTTCCTGAGTCCTGCCCGTGTCCACCTCACCTCTCCCATTCCTCTGCCCCTTAGCTCAGCTCATCTTTGGGGATGTTGTCCCCTAAACCTCAACTGCTTGACTGGCCTCCATCTCTGTGCTGGACTTTCTTCCAGCTTCCAAAAGAGGCAGGTCCCAGCCAAAGCCAAGGTGGTCTGTCTCCAGGTACGTCAGGCAAGGCCCCAGATCTGTTCTGACAGACTTAGAGGAATCTACATTGTGTGGGAGTGAGCTGTCAAACACATTCGGACCCCACAGAGCCCGCCAGACCCCTCCTCCCTAGCTGCGGTGATTACAGAGGACAACAAATCTTCTGCACTCTCCACCACTGAGGGGCAAACATCGGAGTCTCCTCCCCTTGGGTGACAGCATACAGGGACAGTTGCCCTGGGTCTTTTCTGGATCCAGCCTGAAGAGGCTGGTAATTTTCATGGCCTGTCTCTTGGAGCACTCCACTCCGGAGGAAGCTGGTCAGCACATCAGAAGTCCGACCTCCCTGGGACCGCCTGCTATGAAGAAGCCCAAGCTGGTCACCTGGACGGGAGCCTGGAGAGAGAGATGTCCCCACAGGGGAGCCTTCAGCACTCCTGTTCTGGCCACCAGCCACCTCAGGGCAGGACGGTCTGAAGTCCAAGCTGCCTGGATGGGCCCATCTGCCCCCAGGACCAGGAGAGCAGATAATGACTTTTGTCCCAAACCATGGAGTTTCAGGTAGGCTTGTTAACATAGCAAGAGGTAACAGGACTGTGACGGAAAGAGCTCTTTTGTGGGAGATGCTGAAGGAAACGCTTTCCTTCTTCAAGCAGAAGCAAGCGCTTCCAGCAGAATCTGATAGATAAACAGGCAGCCAGAGCCTTTTGGGCGAACAGTGAAGATCAGGAACATTCTTATTTGTAAAACAGGGGTCATGACTCCCTGAGGAAAAGCATGAACCCTGTGTGAGCCGGACCGTGGCTGGAGCTGGCTGTGTCTGCGATTACGTCCCCGTGTGTCACTGTGTGTCCATGGGAAGCGAGTCACTGCACCTGTGTTCCCAGTAGTCACAGATCCCAAGAAACAAGCAAGGTCTCTGGATTTTGGGTCTGGTCGCCCCTCCCAGGGACGACCTGGTGTGGCTGTGCCGTTATCCCGCTCTTCCTGCCCGCCAGCGATCTGGGCCACAGAGGAGGTGGTCCGAGGACCCTCTGGGCTCCTGGACACTTCCCAGGGGGCAGGCGGTGCTCTGAGCACTTCATACGCACAGGCCAGTTGAATCTGAAAAGCAGATGAAGAGGGGATGGTGGTCTCATCACATTGATAAATGAGCAAAGGGGACGGAGGGACATCCCCTGGCAGGCCCCACAGCTGGCAGGTGCAAGAGAGCTGGGACGAACCCGCACATCCGAACCAGGCCCATGCCCCCAGGGACCCTGGCGTATGGCTTCCTGGCAAGTGGCCACAGAGTTCCCTTCTTTCATCCCTGAGCCTATTTCCTTGTCTGCAAAGTGGGATGGTAACACGTACCTGATAACTGAGGTATGGACCCCATGAGACATTCACGGTTCTCGTGGCACGTTTCTCCCTCTCTCTCCACCTGCACTCTTTATGGCTCCGAGTTGCAAAGGAACCATATTTACTAAGAAAATGTACACTCCCCCCCCCTTTTTTTTTAATTTCCAAAGTCCCACAAGGGAAAGGATCATCCTTTTTAAGGACATCCAACTTGAAGACCTTGATCAGACCAGAACCAGAAGCTGAACAAGGGTGAAGGAAAGTGGACCTCCCCTTGGCAACATGGTGGCATCAATTTTTATTCCTTCTCCCCAAGCTCCGTGGTGAGAGGTCCAACTAGAATATGGAAGGGATGTGGCCAGAAAGTCCTTCCAAGAAGCCTGGCCCATGATTTCCCGGTACGTGTGGCGTCCCCGTTTCTAAATACCCCTGGGAAGATCCCAGGGTTTCGGAACAGCTTCTGTAATTGAGATTTCTCAGCCCCCATGTCTTGCTGAACAAATGGCTCAGCCAGATAGCTGGGGACCAACAGTCTGTATTTCATGAATATTTTTCTTTGGAGGGCTGTACCCATCAACATTTCACTGACTCAGGAGCATTTGCATTTTAAAATGATTTTTTTTTGACACAACTGGACAGCTGGGTGGGTTTCCCCATCTCCTGAGACCCCAAAATCTCATCTCTGCATACAGATCTCTCCAAGTTTGTTTGTGTCCAGGCTGGACATTGCATCCATCCAAATGACAGCATTTTTGAAGAAACTGCTACTGACGTCCAGAGAAAAATCAGGGTTACAATTTCGAGCCAATGCTTACCCAAAATGAACAGGGGGGAAAATCATTTTAAATGGATTTTGCTGTAAGGTGTCGTCTCTGAAAAAATATACATGATTCAGCTGCCACCTACCTATCCACGTTCCTATTCCCCTTCTCAGTCCCTCCCGTACCAACTAGACTGGTACCCTCAATCTTTCTGGAAAATACCACCCCAGGGCCTTTGCACTTGCTGTCTCCACTATCACCCCAGGGCCTTTGCACTTGCTCTCTCCACTATCAGAATACACGTTGCTCCAGCTTTTGTGCTGACTTGTTCTTTCCTGGCATATCAGGCTTTGCTCAGACATCATACATCAGAAAGCTCTGCTGGTCGCTCTGTTGATAAAGGTCCCCCTCTTCTCACTCCATCCACATGCCCAACCTTACTTTCATCAAAGTGCTGGTCACAACTCAAAGCTGTATTATTTTTTCACCATTCCTCCCCCATTTGAAGATAAGTCACATGATAGCAATCTTGTCCTCTGCGGGAGACCCAGTGCCATGCTGCAGAGACAGTAAGCTGTTTTTGAGGGAATGTGTAACTGCCCATTTTCCAGAAGAGGAAGCCGTGGTTCCCTGAGGGCAAGTGATTGGTTCACGATGGCACAGCCAGGAGCTGGGGCCGTCAACTCCTGGGTTGTCATAAGCTCAAATCAATCAGATTAACTCCTACATTCTACACTTGCCTAATTTACCTTTTCTGACTCCACCCAACCACACTGGCTCTTCCCTTGTCTCTCCTACCATCCCCCAGGGGCCTCAGAAGACGCTCAGAGAATGCTTGAGGAAGAAGGTCTGCATGCATGAGCAGAACCCCTCACCCCTGCTCTTCCCATCTGACCCCTCACGGAAAGCTCAGCCCGTCCTGTGACAGTCCTGTCACGAGACTGCCCAGATTTCGGCTGGGGCACCTCAGGGGGCTGCTTGGATCCCCACCTCCCGCAAAGCAGGCTCTGGTCAGCGCCGGCAGCAGGCAGGTTCTCAGCCCAACCAGACAACAGCACGTGCTTGTCTGCTAGGCACAAGCCTTCTGGAGTGATTTCTTGGATCACCTCCCACCATCTCAAACGTTATGTCAGGAGAATAGAAGAGAGAATCAATAAGTGATCACTGAAATAAAAAGGGAAAAATGCACTCTTTAAAGACAGGTAAAGAATGCCAAAAAGAAAGAAAGAAAGGGAATCACAAAGCATGTATAAAGTCTATGTCCTCATTCTTGTCTAACTACACAAAAACAGGCCACGTTTTCCCTCCATGATCCCCAGTTTGCCTGTCCATAAAATGGGGATTCGGGCCCGGTGGTCTCACTCTTTCTAAGGGTGAACTGCTTCCCTCCCTTTTGCTACGGTCTGTTAAAGCCAGTAGTGCAATCCAGCAGCACTCTCCCTCCGAATCGCTCACTGCCTGGGATCCTTAGCCACCTTGTCACACGTGGTAACAGCCCACACACTTACTGTGTCCTTGTCCCTGTGCCCGCTACCTCCTGGCCGGCTCCGTGCACGAGGTAGGAACTGTGTGTGCCCTGCCCCGGACAAGAAACCTATCTGCCTTCTAGTGGCAACCCCCCTGCTGCCGGGCTCCTGACCATGTGGGCCCCACCCCACCCCCTTGCAGGCTCCCCCCAGAAACACCAACTCCTGCTGCTACAGGGACGGGGACATGGGGACAAAGACTCAGCCAAGAGCAGCAACTAGGTCTTAACCCCTTCAGCCTCCTTCACACCCCCAGCCCTGAGCAGGTCTATTACAGGAAGATTTCATATAGGTTAGCTGAGCACAGGAGAAAAAACAAAAGACAAATAATGGCTCCCGGTGAATGTGTCCGTCTCAGATCCTGGGGGTCGGAGGGGCTTCCCGAAGCCCAGGACGCTCTAAATGCCCTTAAGTGGTTTTATGGTTTCCTCCCAGCAAGTTGGAATGTTCGAAGGAGAAAGTTTTCGGGAGCAGAAGATAAGGGTAAGTGAGCTACAGGACTGACGTGAATGTTTATTCCATTTTTCTGTTTGGCACCTGTCTGCTTGAATTCTGTATGCAGGTGGAAGCAGCCCCTCAGCCCCAGACCCAGGAGTCCCTCTTGGGGAACACTGTCCCAGAGCCAGCCAGTGAGTACACCAGCCTCCCCCCGTAACAGCCCCCCAGGCTCTGGAGGCTCTCCTGCCTGCAAGGGACAAGCCCATGTCTTTACTGGGAGCTGTGGAGAGCCCTTGGAAAGGCCACTGGGCAGGCGAGAAGCATCTGTCTCAGGAAGGGTCTGCATGCCCCCTGACAACCACAGGACTCAGAAGGAACTCCAGCATCACCCCCTGCCGGGGCAGTGGAGACAGGTGGACAGGAAATCCGAAACTAGTCAAAAAGGAAGTTAGAGAAAAGGAGAACAAGGGTCTGTCCCTGCAGAGGGCATGGAAAGAGCACCCAGCTGTGGGACTCCCAGCAGGCCCCTCCCCCTCATGGGTCTCTGTCCCCATCTTTCTATTAGACTGGAGTGGACAGACTGCCGGACAATCTCTGGGTTTGCTGCCTGCTCCTACATCCCATTATCCAATAGCCTAAGTTGAGAAAGTTCTGTGAGAGTAGAAGGGGAGCAGAAAGCCGGGCATCTACTGGAGCCACTGGGATCCACCAACAGAAAGAACTCTTCTGGGGTGCCTGGAGGGCTCAGTCAGTGAAGTGTCTGCCTTTGGCTCAGGTCATGATCTCGGGGTCCTGGGATCGAGCCCTGCCTCAGGCTCCCTGCTCAGCAGGGAGTCTGCTTCTCCCTCTGCCTGCTTGTGCCCATAAATAAAAATCGAAGAAAAAAAAAAAAAAGAAGGAAGGAAAGAAGAATAGACAGACTCTTCCTCCTCTGCAGACATGCCAAGCCAGGTGCTCTCAGTGGATACCGCACAGAGCACGCAGCATCTCGGTGACACTCTCTGACCTCCCCTCCCCCTCTCCAGCTGCACTCTGGAGGTGCATCTTTCTGCAGCCCCGCACTTGGCCCAGGGGTTGGCATGCCATGGGCATACCCTAAATGCTGGCTGGCGGGCTGAGGCTGGGATGGATTGCCCAGGATGGCTTCAGACACCCTCCCGGGTAGAGACCGCTAGCTGTCCCACCAAATCCACAAACCGCCTTCCCCTGGGGCACAGCCGGGCTACACTCCCCATCTGCCCTGCAGTGAGGTGCAGCTGTTCAGGTCTTGACAGAGGAATGTGAGCAAAATGCTCCGGGTGGGCAAGTGGCCAGTCGCTCTCTCTGCCTTCCTTCCAGCCCAGAACAGATGACAAGGATGTCAGAAGACCCGGAGCATGGTGGAGCCCACGTGGGGAAACCGAGTCCCTGCATCACTGCCCGGAGCACAGCCGTCCCCCAACCAGGGACACTCACCAAGACTATTTACACGTTAGAAATAAACCCCCACGGTGTCGGAGCCAGTACATCTTGGGGATGTGTCTAACGGTTACGTTGCTTGCTCTTATGAAGACGTTAGTTCTACCCTTTAAAACATTAAAAAGAGGGGCGCCTGGGTGGCTCAGGCATTGGGCATCTGCCTTCGGCTTGGGTCATGGTCCCAGGGTCCTGGGATCGAGCCCCGCATCAGGCTCCCTGCTCTGTGGGGAGCCTGCTTCTCCCTCTCCCCCTCCCCCTGCTTGTGTTCCCTCTCTTGCTGTGTCTCTCTCTGTTAAGTAAATAAAATCTTTCAAAAACAAATAAGTAAATAAACATTCAAAAGAAAATGGCTGCATTTTGAAAGGGAAGGGTGGTTAAAAAGCTTAAAATAGTTGCCATTTTTCCTTTGGAACTGGTGTTTCTAGGGCTTTGGGGATCAGATCTCATGTCCTCCTACTGATATACACATGCCACAGTTGTCCTATGACCTACTATTTGCAGAAAATTCCAGTCTTTACACACTCAGCAAAGCAGATGAATCTGGGCCTAAAGTCTACCTCAAATCAGTTAAGTCTTTGGGGCAGAACACAGACACGGAGGGCCTACTAAGTAGAAAGCACCGGGCTGGATGCCCTAAATTTGCTGTCTGCTTTTCGTAACCTTACAATCAGGCTACATGGTCTGGGAAGCACAGGTCAGAGGCAGCAGAACAGAAAAACTGACATGCAGAGTCCCAGAAACCTCCAGAATGTATGGATGCCAAAACAAGGGCACTTAGGCATGAAAGATGGAGGCCTGCCCCCAAGGGTGCTCAGGGTATTGGCGGGAGGGGTTCGCCATGTTTAAGGAGAAAGTATCATAGGGCTATGGAGAAGCAGAACTCTCAGGTAAAAGAGGCAGGTCAGAAATCCAAAAGTTGGGGTTCAACTGCTGTGCCATTTCTACTGTATGACCTTGGCTGATGATTCAGTCCTCCTGAGTCTAATGACTTATTGGCCAATTAAGAAACTCAAGAGCAGCTAGACCATCCCAACCCCGGAAGAGCAAGCACACGAGGAGATGAGCACCATGAAGGGAATGATCAAGAGATCATTCGAAGAGAACTGATCTTCGAGAAGAGGGAAATAATTCATGGATGAAAGCAAACAAACAAACAAAAAACTCCAATATTTCACTACTCAGGAAAACACTTTCCTATAAAACAAAATGAGATTCTAAGAAAAGGAGCAAGCAGGGAATAAGAAAAAAGCTCTTGGGATGCCTGGGTGGCTCAGTGGGTTAAGCCTCTGCCTCTGGCTCAGGTCATGGTCTCAGGGTCCCGGGATGGAGCCCCACATCAGGCTCCCTGCTCAGCAGGGAGTCTGCTTCTCCCTCCCCCTGTCCCTCTGCCTGCTTGTGCGCACACACACACTCTCTCTCAAATAAATAAATAAATCTTTTTAAGAAAGAAAGAAAAATCCCTTAGAAATTAAAAAAAAGGAACTAGTGCCAAAGTGTCTTTAACATTTAATGAACATTTAACAAACAAAATCTAGAATAAAGAGCAAAACAGCAATGAAACAAGGAAATAGAAGAAAAATGCAGAAGTAAATAGACCCATTCTGGAAGTGGGAAGAGCCAACAAATAAGAGGTTCAGAAATGTACAATGGGAAAAAGGTAGAGATTTAAAAAAAGAAATGCATTGGGATCTCCCAGACCATAAGGATTCACATTCAGATTACACTAAGTACCCGGAAGAGTGGAGGAAGACCCCCACAGAGTATCTTCATGTGATATATGAATGCCAAGGATGAATAAAAATGCCTAAAATCTGCCAGAAAAAGAAAACTAAAATCTACAAGGGACCTAGAATCAGACTTATCCGCAACCCGAAAAGCTCCAAAGCCTTCAAAATTCTGAAGGAAAATGATTTTGAACCTGGAGATCTACCCTCAGTGTGAGTATGAAATAAAGACATTTTCTGAGAGATTACTATCCATGTATCTTTTCCTAGGAAGCTCCAACCCAGGGAATCAATGAAGGATGGGCCTGGGATGACCACTGCGGAGCAGGTGTGCAGGAGAGGTACACAACTTGGTACGGGACGAGGAGGGTCCTGGGAGGACAACAAATCAAAACCAACACACACACACACACACACACACACACCAGGGAGGAGCTCAACAGAGCAGGTGGTATGAACAAAGGGAAATATGATAGAGATAGATGAAGCAAAAAAAAAAAAAATGGAAAAGAAAAAGAAAGGCAATTAGAAATTCCAGGAAACACACAAACATAAAATCCTGCATAATTAAGTCATGATCCAAACACAAAGGAAACTAACAAAAGGCATGATTTTAAGCAATGGATGGAATGCAAACAAATATAATGCATTTGACTCTGTTCCGGGACATTCTGTCTTGAGTGATCCAGGGGTGGAGAAGCTGATCTGGAGAAGGAAATGTAACCCCAGCATACGGTGTCGTGAAGCATTAGGTACTTCTTCTGATACAGCAGAACCGGTATTGGTTCCTCCAATCAGGTTCCAGACAAAACAAGTGGTGGAAAGTACAGTCCAGGAATTAAACAGAAGCAACTCTGATGTAAGGTCAACCCCAGTGCTTCAGGTGCATGAAGCCAAAGGCAAGAGGAAAGGCCGGATAAAGAGTGGGGCACTAATCACCTCTCTTACAAAAAGAAGAGACAGAAGCACCGTAAGAGGGTGATGGAGAAAGGCATTTATTTAAAGATTAAAAAGGAAGGGCACTGGCGTGGCTCAGTCAGTGTCCAACTCTTGACTTCAGCTCAGGGCATGATCTCAGGAATACGGGATCGAGCCCTGCGTTGTGCTCTGCGCTCAGTGGGGAGTCTGCTTGAGATTCTCTCTCTCCCCTCTGCCTCTCCTCACCACGAGCGTGCTCTCTCTCTAAAATAATAAATAAATCTTTTTTAAAAAGGAACTGATAGAAGCACTTGAATAAAAATAAGAACAGGCAGAGGAGGAGTCACATCTTCCTTTTTGATTTTAGAACACTCACAGCTACGGCCTGAAGGTGACCAATTCACTACCTGGGTGGGAATCATGGCTTATGCAAAAAAAATGGAAAAGGGTCCCGTTGGGGATTAAATGAGTTTAGACGTGTAATATCTGCAGGGCTCGAAATACATCAGGTATTTTACTGTGCCTACCCCTGCCTTACGATGTGCAAATATTGGCCAGAAAAGAGCTTTAAGGGTTGAAGTAAAAAGATATGCCAAGTAGAGCAATTTGAAGAAATCTATGTAAAAGTGAACCCAAATCAGGACGTAAAATACAACAACTGTTTTCAAGTCTGCTAAGTAGGGCAAGGCAACTTGCACTGGGCTAACAGGTGGCCCAGAAAATGGGGGGAGGGACCTTTGGTGAAGAAGGCTTCCCAGAGACAGCCTGGACAGAGATTCCGTTCTTTGCATGTCCCAAGTGTTTGCAAACATCTCTACAGTTGCATGATATGGACACGATGGAGTATGATTGCTATTACTTTTTTTTTTTTTTCAAACACAAGTCTATATACTTTTGGGGAAGCCTGGGCACTTTTTAAACAGCAGGTCCAATCTTCCACCCTACTACTTACATTATATTGCAGGGAAAGCAAATGCTGCATGCAGAGACTTTCGCTAAGTTTCCAGGGAAAAAGGAAACAACAGAGGCTCAGAACGATGGCCGGAAGGTGTGATGCAGCAGCTTTTGGTTTGACTCTGGCCCACCCCAGAACTTTCCCCAAAGCTCCAGCTTTATTCTGAGCCAAACAAGGTAGGGGATACCTCGTCCCTGGAGCCGGGGCTGGAATGAAGCTTGCTGCCAAAGATTTCATCTTTGGTGGGCCCAGAGTTAAGGCCCGACGTCTCCCTGGTTGGATCAGCCCGACGTCTATTTCTGGGCTTCTGCCTTAGCTTCCCAATGAAGCCTTAGCTTCCCAATGAAGCCCAAATACGGAGGTCCTGACACTCCACCTGGCTCTTCCAGTGCCCTGCCACCACTGGCCCGGTCTCACTGAGCCCCCTTTCCTCCCACCGCTGTGGGACTGTTCAGGCTGGCAAGGGAGGCGGAGGCTGGGTGTGCAGCGGGACCCACACAGGTGTGGGGGCGGAGAAAAGACAGCCGAATCCCAACTCTGCCACTTGCTGGCAGTGTGACCTTGGGAACATTTCTGAACCTCACTGAGCTCTGGCCTTCTCCAGGATTCACTAATTTACTTATACTTCACAAACCACCTCCCTGGGTCTGGGTACCATCCCAGGTGCACAACGTGTGTGGCACGTTTGCAAAGAACTTGGCAAGTAAAAAGCCATGTTGCAGTGCGTGCTCTGAGGGGCAAGTGCTCTGTGCAGGAGCCGCCCAGGAAGACGGAGCAGGAGCTGTTGTGGGGGGCCGAGGGGAGGGAGGAGGGGAGACCCAAGCTCAGATAGGAAGGAGGAGCAGAAACAGAAAAACAGTCCAGAGATGCAAACGGCAGGTACAAAGGCTCAAATAAAGGGAAAGGGATCTGAAGAGAAGTTCTGAAGGTTTGGGGCACAGAGTGGGCCACATTTCAGAAAACCCTGCAGGAAGATCTGAGGCTCCATAAGCCCCTGAGGCTTCCTTATAAGGGTTCTCAGCATCAGTAAATGCAGACGACCATTCCCACTTTGCAGAAATGTGGGGTTTAGGGAATCAGGACCCTGGGGCGGGGAACGGAGCCTTGGGACCTAGTATTGGTAAGTGTTTTGAAGCACGCTGACTAGGTGACCTGACCATCTGACGGCCTGGACTTGGGCTTGCTTCATCCTATAACAGCTCTCCATCCGACCCCTGAACGCACGCTCGCACGTATGCATGCACAGGTGCACACACATCAGATGCAGGCACAGGGGCGCTTTGCTGGAACTAAGCTCTCTGGACATGGAGCTAGACTGGGGGGCGGGGGGTCCCAGCACTTCTCCCGCCAAAGCAAACCTGCGTGCGAATCTCTCTTTGTCATCCCAGGCTTAGCATCCCTCCTCCCACCAGCCTGGGGTTAAGTCCCAGCGCGTCTTCCTTGGCTCTCTCTTCCCCATTAAGACACAGGAGCTGTTCTTTGCACCTGGACCGGCCTCCTTTGAGGGACTGATGGCTACCCCTTCTCAGGACACAGCTCGGAGGTCCCCTCCTCCCCAGGAAGGCTTGTCTGACCCTCACCTGCTCTCAGGGCTGGCTCTGGGCTCCCAGGATTTGTCACGAATCCCCAGAGACACTGCTGTCTGACCTGACTCCCGTGGGTGGGGACGGCCCGCCAGATCGATCTCAGGGGCCCAGCTGCCCCCCAGCTGCCAGCAGAGAGAAGGCGCTCAGCAGAGCCACATGTGATTGAACAGTCCACCCGACGGGGACGCCCCCCACCCCCCCACATTAGTCCGAGAGCACCTGCTCCAAATGAGGCCACCCTGAGAGTCCGGGTCCTCCGGCCGCCCTACGCCCTAACTCAGTCTACACCCGGGCCGCACGTCACACCGAGCCCATCTGCGGCTTGCCGAAGGGGCTGGCTGCTCGTCTCTGGAGATGTCCTGAGGCTCTGCAATGGTGCAAAGAGAAGCAGGTCAGCTGAAGAGCCTGCCTTGTTCTTTCAGGCATGGCCTTAAGGATCTTTTTTTTAAATGTAAAAAACCGAAGAATCCATAGACCCGCGGCTCAGCACCTGCAGCAAGTCACTGGCTTGATTCCAAATCTCTTCAGTCGACTGGCAACCGTTTACACCCAGAAAAAAAAAAGTTTCGATAGGAATGAGATGGCTGCCCGAAGCCTCCACACCCCCTCCTGCATGCCCCCTCCCCAGCTCTCCTGCCACCCCGGGTTCAAGGGAGGTGGCGGGAGGGAGTCCCAGCGCATTGGGCTCCAACAGGGTCTAATTCATTTAGGGGTCCCCAACCTAGGGTTCCCTAACGGGAACGGCACGACCTCACCCCCAAGCAGAGAGACAATGACAAAGATGGCACTGGTTTCACCCAAAGGAGACCCATTTCCCTCAACACACAGCAATATCCTCTTTCTACTTTGAATCAAGAGTAGCAGGGGCATCTGTGTGCCAGGCACTGGGCTAGACCCGCCTCGTGCCTCAGGCCTGCAAGGCTGTGCCTTGGGGCCATGTTGGGATGAGGAGCCCCATCCAGCAAGGCGGGAAGGAGGCCCAGTGGTGGAGCCGACAGGGTGCGGTGTCAGCGACGAGCTTTTAAAAGTGCTGGTGCCCAGGCCCCATCTCAGAGCAGCTGCACCATAAGGCGCAGTGGAGGGTGGGGTGGGCTTCAGCATTTTCCGGGCGCTCCCAGAATCCCAACCCTTGAGCACAATGCCTTAAGCAACAAGAGGGTCTTCTAGTTTTAACCACACAGCTACTATGCACCTGATGTCCTGTGGTCTCTCCAGAGCAATCTCTGCCCCCCAGGGGGTATTCATGCAGCTTAAGAAACCAGGGCCCCGCACAGGTGAGAGCCGACCCACACCCTCAAGCCCTAGGGAGTTCCTACAGGATGGGCCCTTATCTGCCCGTAACTTCCGATTCTTCTTGGCATCGAGAACTCCCTTAGAGGGCCAAGCAGATGCTGTTTTCAGGTCTGCCGACCCCCTGCCCACATGGGGTGCTCCAGACTCCCGTCTCCTGAGACCCCAACTCCCCATCCTCCAAGCCTCACCTTCTAGGGTGGCTTCGGTGCTACCCATGGGCCAGACGCACCTGCCCAAGCTCTCCTGTGGCCTCCGACCTTCCTGCTGCCCCTGGTCTCCTCCGGCCCTCGGCAGAAGACCCCCTAACAAAACTCTCAAGAGGGTCCCTGTTTCCCTCTCTCTGGGATCCTGGGGTGAGAACATTTTTCCCACCACACAGGTCACAGTCCCTGTAGACCTGACAGGTCATGCTTTCACTTGCAGCAGCAATGCATTTTTCACAGGGGAACACATTTCTGGCCCAAACCCAGCACCCCCTCCTCCCATGAGCTGTCCCCACTGGGGCCCCCCGACCACCCATCCCTGCAGCCAACCAGCCGGGTGCCATCTTGGACTCTGCTCTGTTTCTCCATCACACTCTGACCCTTCTTCCCTAAGCCACCTTCCAGATTATACCTGGAGCTGGCTTCTCTCGTGTACATAGTTTTAAATTAATATCCACAATCTCACTGAATCCCACAACAGCCCTGCCATGGGCACCGAGACTCCCCCGGGGGAATCTCAGAGTCTCCAAGTAGCAGCCACGCGGTGACTGGATCAGAAAACACGGGGCAGTTGCCACACATCGAAAACTGTGTGGGAGTGACAGACGGCCCTGCCCTAAAGAGGTCTGCGGTCTGGTGAGGGGAAGGAATCAGCCTCGCTCCAATGTCTCAGCCCTGCGCCACCTCCCCTGGCCGCCCTGCAGTTGGAGCAGTCGCTGACCGAGACATGTGCCAGGTGCTGCCAGGAGCCCACAGAAGGCTGCCACATCCAGCCAGGGGCGGCCCTGTTCCCCAGGACACGCGGTGTGCCCAAGCTGCCGCCTACTCGCTGCATCCAGATGCTGGCAGCATCCCAGACCAACGCCAAAGCAACACAGCCCATCCCCAGAGCGCCGAGCTGGCAGCCGCCGAGGGGCCAGAAGCCACAGGAGCCCACTGGGGGCATGTGTCAAGCCAGCCTGCACGGGGGACAGGTGAGATCCCCATGGACCGGCAGCACCGACTGCTCCCAGAATCTTCTAAATGAGGGTGTGGTCCAGGACGGACCCGCCCCTGGGCAGTCAGTCTCTCGGGGTGCGATGGGCTGAACTGTGCCTCCTCATCAGGTAAGTTCAAGTCCTAACAGCTGCTCACCTGTGACTCATAGGGAGACCCAGCCTCTGCAGAGGCGATCAAGTTAAAATGAGGTCATAGTGGGTGAAGGTGGGCCCTAAACCCAGCGGTCTGTACACAGAGGCAGGCACACAGACACACGGGGGAGGCCATGAGAGGCTGGCGGGAGTACAATATGGGGATGTCGCGCGGGCCCAGGAGCACCAAGGATTTGCTCGCCGCATCCCCAAGCCAGGAAGAGGCGTGGAACAGGATCTCCTTAGAATCTTCCAGAAGGGTACAGCCCTGCCAGCACCTGGATTTCGGACTTCTGCCCCTGAGAACAGCAAGAGAAGCCGTTTCTGTTGTTTTGAGCCACCCAGCTTGCTGCATGGTTCCGCAGTCCAGAACTAAGGCTCGGCAAGGATACATGACAACAGAAGCAGAGACCGGAAAAACCCTCCCACACGCGCGTGTCCTGCATAATAACGGGGTAGGAAGTCCTCGGGGTTGACACTTGGCGGCAGGGAGACCCTGGTCCACTTTCCTGCTCCACCTGTGTGACCTTGGGGTTGCTGCCAAGGCCACCTGAGCCTTTCTTTCTCACCTGTCATTTCGGGCCATGAGGTCCTGCCCCACGCCCCAGAGTTGTGAACTCAACTGTGCCCGTGGTAGAGCTGCACACAGAAAACTGGTCGCTTGAGTTGGGAGACTCTGTGGAAGAGGGTGGAAGTTAACTAAAAGCCAGTGTTTGGAGCGCCTGGGTGGCGCAGTGGGTTAAGCGTCTGCCTTCAGCTCAGGTCGTGATCTCAGGATCCTGGGATCGAGCTCTGCATTGGGCTCCCTGCTTAGCGGGGAGCCTGCTTCCCCCTCTCCTTCTGCCTCTCCTCCCTGCTCATGTGCACGCTCTCTTTCTCTCAAATGAATAAATAAAATCTCGAAAAAAAAAATTAAAGGCCGGTGTTTTCTCTGAAAAAAGCATCAACATTCCAAAGTCCAGGGCGCTGTCACGTCTGCCCCTGCCTGCCTGTGTCTTTGGAGACAGGAAGGCAGGCAGCAAACGGGGCTTCCCTCAAGTTCCACAGAAGGCCCAAAGGAGGTGGGACCTTGGTGTCACTTCCAAACGGGAATGCGTTTCCAGAAACCAGCTTGGCCGTATCTGCATATGCCAAACACTTGCTCTTTGAAACGTGTTTGCCAGCCCCGTTGTGTAATTTGCAAATGTTGGTTCAACCTCTGTGTTGCCATAGGACTGTCTTTCTAAATTCCAGACTGGATCACGTCCCTTCCCTGTACCCCAGCCCTACTCGGCCTGGACAGGAATGTCCAGGCTGGGCTCTCCACGCTCCCTCGCACCTGCGTCCGTGCTTCTGTGTCCATCCCTGGCCTGGATGCTTCCATCCTGGTCCAGGTCTGCCTAAGCCAACACCTCCTCAGGGAAATTTCCCGAGTCCCCCCTCCCCCCACGCCTCACAGTCTCTGAACAGTTGGTTCATTCTGCTGTGTGCACCCCCACATCACAGCTTGCCTCTGCTCTAGCTGACAGGACACCACTCCTCTCCCTCCCCTGAAAGGACACGGTTAGAGCAGCCAACAACTTGGAACCAAATCTCACTCCTGCTCTCACGGACTGTGCACCCTGGATGAGGCTGGCGGCCTCCCTGAGCTGCGTCATCTCCAGCTTCCAAGGAGCAGTGGCCCACGGGGGACTCAGGACAGCATGGAGCCCGCGAGGCTCAGAGCCCAGTGCTGGCGGGTGTCAGCCCTTCCTGCTGCTAAGGGGGCTAGTACTATTGCTAAGTCACCTTTGAGGACCCCTTCCTGTCCATGGGTCCCCAGTGTGTGTCCCCAGAGCACACCAGGTCTGTGAACAAAGTCTTAAATGCATTTGGCAAAATGAAAAGGCCAAGAACAAGGTACGCTGATTGGTGAATTAGTTGAACTTTGTTAAATGAATTAATTAAAAATAATTAATCTGGAGGGTGCCTGGGTGGCTCACGCTGTTAAGAGGCTGACTTCAGCTCAGGTCACGATCCCAGGGCCCTGGGATGGAGCCCCACGTCGGGCTCCCTGCTCAGCAGGGACCCTGCTTCTCTCTCTCCCTCTGCCTCTCCCTTCTGCTGGTGCTCCCTCTCTCCCTCTTTCAAATAAATAAATAGAATCTTTAAAAAAATTATTTTGAAAATTCTAATGCTAGGTTCTTCCTATTTTTCTTTCTCTTAAAGATTTTTTTTTTTTAAAGATCGCCTGATGCAGGGCTCCAGTGCCTCAAGATCAAGACTCCCATGTTCTGTCGACTGAGCCAGCCAGGCACCCCAACCCCCAACCCCATGTTCCCAATTATTTATTGTACCACGATGATAACACTAGGCAAGTGAAAGTTTCACAATCTCGTGCAATTCCTTGATTCAACATACTTCCTTGCCTCTGTACATTGAAAGGCTGGCAAACACAACCTTAACGTGAGCTGGTTTTGAGGTTCCCCCACCCCGCATACCCTCCATGAGCAACTGTCCCAATGGTCTCTGAAGATAGGCAGCTCACCCCACCACAGGGCCCCACCTGCCCAGCCACAGCTGCTCAGCCTGGAGGGCCCCTTTCCCAACCCAGCCAGGCCACTCAGCTTCCCTCTCAGGAACCTAGGACCCCAGCAGAGGGAGCAAGTTGGGCTGAGGCTGTCATGTGGGGGCGGGTCTCAGTTGTCCTTGTGCTCAGAGGAGCAGGAGGAGATGGCCAGTGGGGGGGGGGGGGGCAGTGCCAGGTGGTGAGTCGAGGAGCCCCCAGTGGACAGGAAGACAGGCATCCTGGCTGCTGCCGCAGAGTCTCCCGTGACCGTGCTTACTTTGGTTCTCATGAAATGCTGACTCCTTCTCAAAAATCTCCTATTGTTTATAAAATTCACGTGTTGATTTTTCTGTCTCCGTGCCTCTCTAAGTTCCACAAGGATAGAAACCCAGGAGGTCTTGCTGGCACAGGAGCTCAGCAAAGCTTCTAGATGGATGGGAGGCTCATTACAAGCTGGCCAGGGGGCGTCTGAGGCTGGCCACCCTGCATGGCTGCAGCAGCCGGCGGGGTGGGGGGCAAAACTCCTCTCTTGAGCCTGCAGGGAGAAAAGGGAGGTGCTCCCTGGGTTCAGCTCTCAGAGACAAGCTAGAAACCAGACAGGGATGCCTCTGCTGAAGTCCCTTCCCACAAGGAGGGTCCACCGCCTAGGGAAAGGCCAGGACAGAAGAGGCCCAGAGGCAGTGGGGTCACTCCATGCCCAGTGTGGAGACCAGCTTAGCAGACACAGACAGGAACCCGGGGTTCACAGTCCAGGGGGGGAGAGGGGCCTGTGAAGTGGGGACCAGAATAAAGACTGAAGTAGTGCAGGGTGGGGAGGCCAGGCAGAGAGAGGAGGAGGAAGAGACAGGGGAAGAGGAAGAAAGCGGGTAGGGGGGGCGGGGGAAGGGGAGAGAGAGGAGGCAGGGAGAGGAGGTTCAAGCACCCCTGCCATCTACAAGTCATTTTAGTTAGAAGAAAATGTTTGAACACATACTATTAAAATACTCATCTTTATATCAACTCAGTTATAAGATAATAATTGTCAATACTTTTTTGTGGAGGAAGGGGCCCATAGAGGCTAAGGCCCAAGAAAGTGAGCTCACAACCCTGGTGAAGGGCAAGGAGATGGAGAGGAAGGGAGGGGAGAGGAGAAGTGGAGGGGAGGGGAGGGGGCTGTTGTAGGGTCTGTACTAGTGCCTCTTTGAACCAAAGGAGCAGACACCTGTGATCTTACATACTTTTGTTTGCTTCTTCAGGGAGGATGTCCGGCAGGTGAGCGGGAGAGGTGCGGGGGTTTCCCCCAAGGCCAAGTGGTCAAGGTGTTTATGTCTGAGGGTGATAGGATGTGCTCCAACCTCCGGAGTCACAGCCCACTCTACTGCCATTGCCTACCAGTGCAACCCACCCATGTGCTCTGTGCCCACTTAGAAATAACTCAGTGAAAATACCCCGATGATCCTCCATCTGGAGACTGAGTGCCACTGCCCTCCCCCCAAGGTGAGAGCTGCAAGAACTTGCTTCTAAGGAGCAGAGTATGCCAGAAGGGACACTGTGTGATTTGGGAGGCTGGGCCATGGAAGGAGGTACAGACACACCCTCTAGGTCGCTCTTTCCCAGAATATGTGCATTGGAGCCTGTGCCATGACATAGGAAGTCGGACTCATCTGGCCATAGCCAAGAAGGAAAGACCCCACACACAGGCCACACAGAGATCAAGGAGCCTCTCCATGCCTCCAGGCTGTGTGGATCTTCCCAGCGCCCCTCCCGGGGGGACGGGGGACAGACATGTGAGTGAGGAAGCCTTCCAGATGATTCCAGTCCCAGCCCAAGTCTGAATGCAATCCCCCGTGAGGCCTCCCACAAGAAAAACCTACCTAAGCCCAGGCAGCCACTGGAATCATGAGCAAAATAAAGGGTGACTAGTGTTTGAAGCCACTATTTGAAAGTATCTTATACGCAGCAAGAAATACTCTCTGAATCTTAGCTTGCGCGTCTGTAAAATGGGAATAAGAGCAACTACTCTACTGTGCTGTTGCTCAGATCCAATGCAGGGGTCCCCGGAAAGCCCTTATTTAGCACAATCTCCACCCAGAGGAAGTACCCAGTATATAAAATCTTCGATTATCACTCGCTGTTATCACCCTGGCCATCATCCATAAGAAAGAACGGGACTCAGAAAGACCAATGCAAAATGATGATTGCAAATCGTCCAAGAATCACATGGTGAGTGAGATCGCCCACAGTCTGACCCTGAGAACAGCTTCAAATAAAAGTGCATGCCCCTGGCAGCGGCTGTGACCATCATCACAACATCCCTGAAGAAAGGTCACTCCAGTCTGCGAGGTTCTCGGTCCTTGACCAGAAAAACAAGAGAGACTGAGGTCAGGCGCTCCAAGTGTCTTCAGCAGCAGCAGCAGCCTGCCACCTGTCACAGCTCCGCTCCCCGCTTTCATCAAGAGTCAGTAAGGTGGGGACATCTACAAAATGGGCTGGCAGGCAGATTTCTTTTGTCCCCAGCTGCAGTAACGTACGGGCTTCCCAAGATTATGCACCTAATGCAACTACCTCCCGAGTTTGGGGGTAATAACCTGGGGAAGTGTGCAAACAATCCTGCCACACTCGGCAGGATGGTGACAGACACAGTTTAGGGGCAGGAACTGTATTTCTAGATCTATCTACTAAAGCCCAGAAGGTTTTACTGTGTTGGGGGCAGCCAGCAAGACTGCCGTATCTGGGGGAACCCACTTGACAAAGGCGAGAAGCAGCCAGCAAAGCCGGGGTTGGCAATGGACAAATCCCTTCCCACACGGCACCCCTCACGCAGCCACTGAGATGCCGGGAGCAGCCTGTGCTGAGCCAGCTCTGTCCCCAGTGCTGGGGATCCAGGGAACATACAGCTGCAAGGAGACAAGAGGCATGGATGCGGAGGCCAAAGGGTGGTTTGTGCTATGCCATGGACGTCCACGGGGCTTGGAGAACCAATATGAAAGGCTTTCCTGGGACACTTGATGGGGCTTTTCATGATACTCAGAGCTCGGGAGATCTCAGCCTCATTCCTTTCTCTGCCCAGACCCTGAGAAGCATTCTAATTTACTACCTTATTCCCCCTTTCTTGCATTAAACATCCACACAAGCTTCCAGAAACCAAAGGAGTGAAGAAAGGGCCAGAGATATAGGCAGCATGCCCAGCTCCCTCCAACACCGGTTGCCCAGAACCCTGGCTCCGGCGCTGGCTTCCAAGAGGACAGGCAGAGAAACTAGGAGGAAGCCATGTCCTCTGTGCCTGGTTGGCAGCAAGGCGGTATGAGTACAAACTGTCCACCGCCACATGGACGCCTGCCAACACTGGGCATTGGCCAGCCTCAAAGATCACTGACTCCGGAATGATTTGATGCCCTGCTCGGCGACAAGCCCACTGTGCAACCTTGGACCAGCGGCCTCCCCTCTCTGGGCCTTGGTTTGCAGACCTATAAATGGGGCCAGTGTGAGGGTGGAGGTGCGTTCCCTTGCTGGGCCCACACTCTGGGGCAGTGAGCTCTCCAGCCCACAGCAGCTCCTCACCCTGCCTGGGATGCTTTGCCCTTGGCATGATCTGGCAGTCAGCCTGGACCAAGGAAAGGCTCTTGGCCAGTTCCCAACTACCCAGAACAGTTAAGAATTTATCCACTGGCCTGTGGACCATGCTTCTCTTCCTTCTCTTCCTCCACCCTGTAGCGATGAGAAGGCAGAGGTGGAAGACAGAGGTGGGGATAAACCAGCAATCCCTGGAACCTTCTTCCTTGTGTCCCAGCTACCCTGTCTGCTCTGCAGAGGTCAGCGCCCGGCCAAGCGCAGTGATCTCAAAGCAAACGGGCAAAGAGCAGTCCAGGCTTCGGCTCCTGACACTGACTCCATCTCCCACCCATTAAGCCTGCTGCCGGGGGACGCTTGGGGAAGGTGGCCAGCGGATGCATGCCCTGGATTCTCTCAGCTGTGGATGTAGGTCTGGGAGCATTATTTGAGGCCAGGAGCAGCCTGAACGTGCTTGCAGAGGCTCAGGGAGACCCACAGCTCGGTGAATCAGGCTGGGACACTGCCCGCTCCATTTCCTTTTGGCTGGAGTCCACCACGTCTGGGCAGCAAGTGCCTGAGCCAGCAGCTCCCTCCCCTTCCCTCCGAGCCCCCTGCAGGGTCGTAGGAGCTGGGGTCTGAGCAGCAGCGCCCCGAAGATCACTCAGGAACTGCAAACAAGTGGAGCACAAAGAAAGAATGGCCTGGAGATCACTCCCAGACTGTCCCCAGACAGTCACGCTCATATTCACACCGCGTGTCCCCGTGAGCGCCTTCTACATCTTCACTGTAATATGGGAGTTACGGAGGGAACATGAAACAGGACCACCAGCTAGCTTTGTCAAACCCGCACCCTCACTCAAACACCTTCCATGGCTCCCCATCGCTTATAAGACATGGAATGCCCCTTCTGTTGGCATCTAAGGCCCAATCCCATCAGGCCAAGACGGAAGCACCTGCTTCTGCGGCCTGACCCTACAGCCAGCCATATGTCCCCCTTGTTCACCCATCCCAAGCGGGCCAGCCTCTGCACGTCTGCTCATACTGGGATGCCCTGCCCCCCTCATCTCTGCTTGACAAGTTGCTTCCCATCTCTCAAGGGTCAGATGGCCCCACGTCCCGCATCCAAACCCACCTTTCCCACCTCTGCCTGCTCGCTCACAGCAACCAGTGTAATGAGCTACAGGGGTTACGTAACACGTTTCCCAAGGACCTCAGGAGTCTGTCGAAGACAAGGGACACCTTGTCTACCATCAGTAGAGGTTTGGTCAATATTAACGTGACAGGGATCAGCAAGAACACCAAAGGTGACAGTGAAAATTCCTCCTCCTGTAAGATTCGAGGAGAAGCATCCACAATGAGCAGGGCCGGGAAGAGTATGAACGTTCTCAGCCTCTTCCGTGTTGGTATACAGCTGGACAGGCTGGCTTCACGGGGACCTGAACCAGGGCCCTGTATTAACCACTTATCCCACCTGCGAGACTCCTTATATCTTACATAACTGCACCCAGTAACTCACTCAGCTGGCTGTGGAGGCAAATGTACAAGGTGGTCCCTCTCTCCCTCCTACTCACCGTGCGATCATTATTTCTGAGTGCGGTTTGCTGTGCTTCAATCCAGGAGGGCCGCTCCTGATAAAAAGGCCAGAGCTTCTCTTCCCTGGTGGGAGAAGATAAAGGCCCGAGGAATAATGTCTGGGCCTCACTGTCCCATCTATAGGATAGCCAGAGCAGGAGTCAGACAGGAAGCCAGACAGACTCTGCTCCCCTAGAGCCATCGTTCCTCCATAACATCCTGGGGCCCAGAACAGTGCCTGGACATAGCTGGGGGTCTGGGGGCATTTGTGGCAGGCAGAGCAGGGAGGACAGGAGGACCACTAGGATTAATGGCAGCTGAAGAAATTGTGCAGCCCAAGGTCAGGAGAGATCTGGCCTATTTCTAGAAAGTTCTTCTGAAAGAGATTTCTAGATCCACTTTGATAACCCTGTCCAGGGATGAGTCACCCTAAACTACGGTGCCCGGTTAAAGGGCTTCACCTGAAACAACTTGTATCTGGTGGAGGGCCTGGAAACTGAGCTCTGCCCCAGCCCACTTAAGCGTGTTCCCCCCCCGCATGGCGTTTCACCATAGCAGTGGGTCGGAAGGCACCGTTCACCGCCCTCGGAGCACCCAGCCTCATCAATCCCCGGTCCCCACAGGCCAGAGGGGGTATTGGGCGGCTGCGCGGTTTCAGGAATGGCACAGAAGCCAGTGTGGCTCGAAGGGCAGAAGCAAGGGGCGGGAGGCAGGAGAGAGACCCAGGACCAGCACATGCAGGGCCTGGCGCCTTCCCAAAGCCGCTGGCCACTGCTCTTGGGGAGACAGCAAGCTCCCGAGAGCTCTGAACAGAGGAGGGTGATGAGACCTGCTGGAAAGTAAACTATAGAGGGCAGGAGGGAAGCCGGAAGAGTGGCTGGGAGAAAGGAGGGGGGCCTGGGTGGACCCGATGAGAGTGGCCAGCCTGGTGGGGGGGGGGCTTATTCTGAGGATTCTGCAGCAGGAAGGGCCATTAGTGATCAACCAGCCGTGAGAACCCGTGGGTCTGGAATGTTGTCGTGCCTGAGAGAGGAACTACAGGGCAGGTGTTAAAAATACACCACCCGCTTCCGATACAACAGGTCTGCAAAGGGGCTCAGGGCCCAGGCACCTTCATGGAAGTGGTCCCCCGGACCACATTGGGGATAAACCTTGCACTACCCAGTCCTTCCACCTGATGGCCCAGGAAGCTTGGGGCGAGGACAGAGTGTGGCAGAGGCTCGCCCCAGGCACCCAGGTGAGACAGAGAGAATGCAGGCCTGAGGGACAGGCGCCTAACTCCCCCTGAGGCTCTCCCCGCTGGCCTCCTTGCTCCACTGCACCAGCCACGTCTCCCAGATTTTGAATGGACAGTCCATGACCTGCTCCCAGGCCTCAGGGAGCAGGAGCAGGTCATGGACTGTCTCCCAGCACAGCCCCCAGCCCAGCCGCACCGAGAGCTGGGGCTCAGTGTGCTTGTGATGGACGGCGGAGTGAGGGGGCGGCTCCCAGGGCTCAGGCAGGACCCGGGGGCAGGCACACCCAATGCCAGGAGGAGACGGCACCCAGCCTGCGCCCATGGACGGAGCCGCCCTCCCAGGCCTCGGCCACGTCCTGGGGCAGGCCTGTGGACAAGCAGGGAAACTGCCTCATCTCCGGGGAATTTCGGGACCGACCGAGCCAACGTCAATACCGTCAGCCAAACGGACCGAGCACGGTCTCGACGTTCCCGTCTAGAAGCCGGGTGTACTGTTCCCCACCTGCTTTCTGGGGGTGGGCAGCGGTGCAGACTTCCATTTCTCCCGTTAGACTTCACATCGCAATGGCCAGGCTTGCTTTTCTCGAAGTACTCAATAAAGCCCTCTCAGCAAGTTCGCTGTGCGCATTCATAAATCGCCTTCAGCCAGGGCACTGTGCTCTCAAGCCACATTCATTTTATTAGAAAATAGAAGACTCGTCAATATTGATCATGACGCCGATGCCGATTAACGTTATCATCCGCTTCCTGGATTAAAAGGGATCGAGGATCCTTCGGGGGTCACGTCAAGGCCACTTGGAACTGGGACGGTTTACCCGTGGCGGAATGGAGCGGCATGTTGGCCAGGATCTGGGTTAGGGTTAGGGTTAGGGCAGGTAGAGGCTGAGACACCGGGGTGACCAAGGTCGTGGACATTCCCTATTTGCTGGTCTGCTTCAGGATGCTGAGTGGGGCACACGTCGGCTCATCACAGATTATTAAGAACACTAACCCTAACCCTGAGCCTCCCAAGCACGGAGCCTCGCAAATTTAGAGACGCACCACCCTCTACCCACTGGGAGAGCGTGTGAAGGGGGAGGTTTAACCCCGCGTACAGCACCCCTCTTGTCCACATTTATCATAAGCCATACACACTGACGGCACGAAAACTTCTAAAATCCTTTAGTGAATGGATGCCAGGACTCTTGGGGCTGTAAGTGGACATTAAATCATTTCTTCAACCGTGTCCTAAATACCGTTCATCATAACCACAGATCACAAACGTCGGTGCCCTCTTGCCTTACGCCCGATGCCTCTGGACGGCCACTTTTACATTTCCTGCCACTTAACAGCCATATGTACTAGAAATCTGGCCCGGAGCTGCAAAGCCTGGGCATCTGTTCTCTTAAGGTTCGGGGACAAAAGGTGTAGACTCGATGGGTCTCACAGGAGCCGTGCAATGTTCTTTCTAATTCGCCGAATCAAAAAATTGGGCCGGCCGGGAAGATGTTTTGGTACCTCGCAGATGACAGATGAATCACAGTTGAGTTTTCCAACGCCTTCTGTCCGCTTTTTCTCGTTAATCACCTATCACGAACTTAAAGCTCTGGCAGATTAGCAGTTTAGGAATCTAGGCGAGGTAGAGGGAGGGTCTGGTTTGTTAAGACTTCACTGGCAGGACATGGCAAGACCAGCATCTGAGCCCACAGGATTTTAAGCCGCCGACAAGGAGAACCAGCCTGAGTGTTGTTACAAGAATGGAGGGACAGGTGACTTCGGGGACTCCCTTACTGGCTGTAAACTGTGTGTCTGGAATCTCCTGTCCTGGGTCTGGATGCCGCTTGTCCAGATCTGCAGTCTGATGGGCAAAGAACAGCGGGAGCTCAATGAAGGCAAGTGGACTCCACTGGCCCCTAGAATAGCCCGTGGTGATGGCGTCTCTAGGCGGTGGCTTGAAATGTTCTTCAAAACCTGCATTTCCTCCAAGTCCTGGAAATTCTTTTTTTTTTTTTTTTTAAGATTTTATGTATTTATTTGAGAGAGAGAGAGAGAACGAGCCAGGGCGGGGGAGAGACAGACAGAGAGAGGGAGAAGCAGACTCCCCACTGAGCAGGGAGTCTTGACGCGGGACTGGATCCCAGGACCCGGAGATATGACCTGAGTGGAAGGCAGACGCTTCACTGACTGAGCCACCCAGGTGCCCCAGTCCTGGACATTCTTAAAAGCTGCAACTAAACCTTGAGATTCTGGTCTATGTTCCTCCTCTTTCCTTCCAGCTCGTTGTTTAGGGAGGATTAGCCCGTGCAGCATCTTGGAGGTGCAGTCATGCTCCTTTGGGAAGCTTCTGTTACATAACTTCGATTCTGAGGTCCTTCTCAGAGGTGTAGGCTGGCAATGCCTCCCGAAACGTCCCACGTGCCAGGGTGGGCTCACATCCCACAGAACACCAGGGTGACACGGGACCTGGAGAAGTTATTTTAGCCTCCCCGGAAGAACTACCAACACTAACCCTTTTGGGGGAAACTTTGGCTTATTTCTGAACACGTCCAGGATCTAATACATCTGACACAAGAGTTAAAAGAAATCCAACATCCTTACAAAAACCCCCAGCGAATTCAAAATTCTCAGGATAGTCAGGTCAGCCCCACAGGTCACCCACGTAGAATCCCCTGCCTGTTCTCTCAGTGCCACAGTGCTGTTGAGACATTTGGGATGAAAGGACACAATGTGGTTGCCAGCACATTGCAGGGACAGTGGCAACGAGGTGTGGCGCGGGTGACTTAATTCTAAATCCTGTGTGGTTCTGCCGGTGCACTAACTACGTGGGTCTGACCACCGCGCTCCAGGGGACACTCTCTCCAGCCCCAGGCTCCTCATCCAGAGCAGGCGGTTGGTGACGTCTCCTCTGCAGACAAGACAAAGTGTGTTTGAGGACTGCTGGTTCCCTTCCCCGCCGCTGTCCCCTCCGTATCTGCCGGAGACTGCGGCTCTGCTAGGGAGCCCGACCCCGGACACCAGCCGGCTTCAAGTGTTCCAGGGAAGCCCGCACCGAGAACCCGGCAAAAACACCACTGCCGAACCTCCAAAGCTCCAAACTTCTCACCAGCTTTCAGCTTCGGCTGAGTTCTAGGCTCTAATTAAAGTACTTCCCATTTGCAAAACAACGGCAAACAGTAATTACATACTTCCCCTCCTTACCTTCCAGGAACAGCCTGAGACAGAGGCAGAGCCTCAGCTTCCCCAGGACCTCAAGTTACACACACAGAATGTCAAGCTCTTCCTACCCCCAATGACCCAAATTACATACAGGCTCCTGCGGCTTCGGCCACACGGACCCTAGAGAGGGTCACGGCTCACTCTAGCCCTCTCCGATGCGCGCCAAGACTCCACCGTGCGGGGATGGCGGCATAATCAATCGCCTTTAGCATGAAACCCCATCATCACACATTCAGGGGAGAGTCCCTGTTTAGGGTACTAAAGGGAATGTTTTATAACGACCGGCTCGCCTTACTGTTTATACGGATGTCTAATTGGAAATGTTACGTAACCTTACAATACGGAGCATCCTCGATCTATTAATAACCAGCTGTATCCCCGGCCGAGGACTCCTGACGCTTAGATTTGGAGAGATCACCTTTTCTAACACACACACACACACACACACACACACACACACACACAAGTGCAGGCACGCACACAGACACAGGAACACAAGCACACTCGCCACAGGTACACCCACGGACGCCTAGAGAACAGGAATAACTTGTCCAAAGTCCCAGAGCCAAGGAACAACGGAGTCAGGAACAAATCCCACACTTCCTTACCTCTGGGGAATGTTCCTTTCGTTGACACATCCCTTAAGTACCTTCACACATCCTTAATGTTACACAAAGTCCCGGCACCCCCTAGGTTCCCGGGATGCTGGGCATCTCAGCTCCAAGCAAGGCTTCATGTCTAGGCTCCTGATTCAGAGATAGGATGCCAACAAGGTAACACCTCATTGTTCTTATGCCTTTGTGATACGAGCCCGTCCAGTCCTCCCAAAAGAAATCGAAGGCACCCCAAGTGTATTTGTACACGAGGCCACTGTATGTACGGTACCCACGAGCCCAGCCTTAGAGATCTTCCAAAAAGAGGTGGGTTTAAGACAAACCCGAAACTGAAAAGGGAGGATTTATTCTTGATTACACATTCTCATGCTTGGGGTGGGGGAGGCGAAAGAAAGGGAAGGAACTGACTAGTTAAAAACTAGATTATCAGGCACGGAAGCAATGTCTTACTGTGTAATCTGGCTTTGGATATCAGCCGTATGATCTATGACATAAAAAGTGTCCTTTCATAATTACATTACCATTTTCAAAAAGTAACTCAACAAGGATCGTTTCTCTGCATTCGTTTTTATACCAAACCAGGCCAGTTAGCCATGATGAGCTGAAGCACACGGCACCCACGACGTGGGGAGATTAGATTAATATGCCCACACGAGATGCATCACTTGCTGTGTCCAGACCTTCCGAGCTTGTCAAAATGAAAGCTTTGCTCTGGTTTTGTGAATGTCAAGCAGTCACAAAACCCGCGGGGAGCTTAGTTTCTGGGAAAAAGGTGAGACATGCCCATTTCACTTGGGATTCAGTAACACTTTAAAAGGTTCATTAATCCACATCTTAAAAGAACTATGACAACCCCATTAAGGGCCCATAGGTCAAGTTGATGGATTTAGCTGCAACAGGCAAAGAACAAGTCAGAGTCTAAACATTCTCATGGCCAACTTTTTGTCACAGTCCCTCTGGGTCCTGGCTTAAGTGGGTTGCACCTGTCACTATATAACCAGCAAACATTGGAGGGGGGATTTCTAAAAACCACTTTATTTACATGGTTAATTGTTTAAGCTGAGCAGTCTTTACCTATTCAACTATGATGGATTCTTTCCAGAAGGGACAGGCAGGTCACCAGCTTGCCAATTTCTAGCCAGCTGGACCTCTAATTGATGCACTGTATTTGATCAGTTCCTAGGGGCCAACGTCATTTCTCCCAATGAAAAGCCTAACCCCATAACCCCAATCTGGCACCTTGGAACACTTTACAGCCACCAAGCTTTAGACCAATAAATAATCCATCCACCAGGGCACTGCTCAGCCTCGCCTTCCTTGGGGTGGAACCTAAATCTTACAGTTTCCCCCTTCAATCATGGCTTCTTCTTGGAAATTAACAGCATATTCAGGGCAGAGCTGTTGGTCCAAATGCATGTGTCTGATGAACTCACGCACCCCGGCTCAGGCCCGTAACCCACTCTCCTCCTGATCCCAGGATTATCTAGTTGGAAAGGAACAGAGAGGTCATCCAGTCTGGCTCCGGGAGTCAGGAAACCGAGGCCCTTCCTGCTAAGGGCTCTCCCTGCGCTGATACCAACACTATACATGCCGTGCAGACAACTGCCAAGCCCAACACTTGGACACTCGGTCAAGTAAACGAGCCACTCGGACCAGTTTGCTTGAAATGCTGCAAGCTGGGGAAACGGGCACCAGCAGAAGGCCCGTGTCTACATCAAGCCCCTCCCCCCTTTCTTCTGGGCTAGCAAATGTGCAGTTGGGCTAACAGGGACTGTTGGGCAAATGTGAGCCAAGATGATGTTCCCAACAGGGTTGGTTCCTAAATGGGGGCCCTCTGGGCTCAATCCCCCTATGCTTGCGAAGTAACCGTCTCTCAGACTTACACAACCAGGGGCAGGTGGCCTGCATTAGCCCTCACCCCACGGAAAGGTTTAGGACATGGCTTCCGGGGCTGAGCACAGGCCCCCAGACAGAGCCTAGGAGGGGCTGGGAAGAGGACCCCAACTCTGCCCTTTGCATCCCTGAAGAGGCCTGAGAGAAACAGGATGGCAGGAAAGGGAGCACCCAGGGGACCATGCTAACCTCCCCCCTTAACTAAGAGAAATAATCTTGTGCTTACAATTCACATGAAGGCTTAGCAGCCATGGTAGGGAGGAAGGGACAAGAGGAATCCGTGCCACGGGCACCTTATGTCCCCCGAGCAGATCCTCCCCGGCACAGGTGCTTGCACACACATGCAATGATTCCAGAAGGAGGCAGTTCGTAGAATTGGGACAAGCGTGTTTGTTACAAAGGGGTCAGCTTGGCGGAAAGAAGACCCTGGTTTCCAATCCTGGTCTCTCGCACTCTGGCCTTGTGACCTTGATTAAGTCATTCAACCTCTCTGGGCCTCAGTTTCCAAATCTGAGCCATGGAAGAAGGGGGACCTACTTCCCTGGGTGTTTGTGAGGCACGCTACCCAGCACAGCTTGGACACCCATTACGTAGTCACTATATATGAGTCGTCCCCCTCCACACATGAGTGTCCCCCCCACAGACCAGTCTGAGCCAAGATGCATTCATATATCCTTATCTGGACCAAACAGGTCTCCTGCCTGCATCTGCCTCCCCAATGGCAGTGGCGGAGGAAAGCCCCGGGTCTCGAAGGCACCCGGGGGGTTTAGCCTTCCAAGCAGGGGTTGGGGATACAGAAAGTGGAGGGGTTCAATCGGGAGCCCCGCAGGCTTCCAGGCTCTTGGTGGGGACCCGGCAGGGGCCTCGGAGGCGGCCTCCCGGCCAGGCGAAGGGGCTTTGTTCCCGAGGCGGAGGGCCTGGCTTACCGAGCAGCGCATCCGGAGGCGGGCGGGGGGCGCGCGGGGCACGCAGCAGAGCCACAGCCCGGCCGGGGCCCGGGCGCCGGAGCCCAAGGAAGGAGAAGAGGAGGAGGAGAAGGTGGTGAAGGAGGCTGCCGCGGGCTCCTGCCTCATTCTCCCGGGCAGCGCCAACCCGCTGGCCGCCGCCGGCTGGGGCTGGCCGCCGGGCGCCGAACCCCGTGCGCGCCGCTCATGTCCTCGTCCGCCGCTGGCGAGGTGTGCGCGCAGCCGGGTCGTCTCCGGGCGGCGCCCCGGGGCTCCTCATGCCCCGCGCAGGGGCTCGGCAGGAGGACCTCGGGGAGGCAGCGCGGAGGGAAAGAGAGAAAGAGAGCGTGAGAGCGCGCAGAGCTGCACCCCGCGGGGCCGGGGGCGGCGGGCGCCCGGCAGGACCGCGCGGCCCCTCCTACCGCGCCGCTGAGCCCCGCGCTGCGCGCCAGGCGGGGCGCCGAGCCCCAGAAACTTTAGCACATGGCCGGTCGGCGGCCGCGGTCGCGGGAGGTGCCGGGCTCCGCGCGCGTCCCCCACTCCCTGCCCCGGCCCCGGCCCCGGCCCCGCAAGCCCAGCTTACCGGCGGCGACGGCGACCACGGCGGTGGGGCGCCCACCCGGCCGCTCGCAGATTGGTGCGCACCGGCTGGGGAAGAGGAGGGGGCGGCTGGGTCGGGGTCCCTGCGAGGGAGGGGCACCTGGGCGGTGGCGATCCGAGCGGGTTAAGGCATCCTGGGAGGGGGCCGCGTGCAGGTCGGGGTCTGCAGCCCCGCCAGGGGAGGGTCCGTGCGCCCCCGCCCGCGCCTCGCGGCGCGGCTGCTGACAGCGCGCGCGGGCTTCCCTGGGCCGCGGGTCTGCGGAGCCAGTTCCGTTACCTAGCGACTCGCTCCGGGGAGCCCACGCTGACGCGCGCGACTAACCGGGCTGCGGCAACCGAAGGGAAGGGAGGGGAGGGGGAGCGGCGGGAGGGAGGGAGGGGAGGGCGGGCGGCTGGGGCCGGAGCTCCTCCCTCCGCCTCCCCCTCAGTGCTGGGGAGGGGGCCCCGGGGAAAGACTCGGCCTCAGTCCCGCGGGGGAGAATGGAGAGGCTAAGGGAGCGGGTAGGGGAGGCTCAGAGAAGCTCCTCCCTCACTAGGGACGCAGCAGCAGGTGGCGGCGTGGCCGGTTGAGGCCCGGCGCCCACAGGCGCGTGGAGATGGGTCCGCCCGGGCGGGAGCGCGGCGAGTGTGGTTGTGGGCGCGTGGGTGTGTGTCACACGCTCCCACCCACGTGGCATGCATGGGGACCTGAGGACACCAGTGAAGGAGGCGCCTCCTCCTTCCTTGGTCTCCCTCCCTCCTTCTAGATATTTTGCTCCAGCGACGACTGTCTCTTCGTCATGGAAGCGCAGGTCCCTCAGCTCCCTGCTCCGAGCTCCTCCTACTTTTTGAAAACAGGAGCTTGGGGCAGCTGCCTTGTCCCGATCAAGCCCCCACCACCTTCCTTCCCTGGCCCCTGGCGATGCCTCCCCACCCCAACTCCCGCGTCCCCCAGCTTGCCCTGGGGACCCCATAACGTGCCTTAGGGTGCCTTCCTGTTTCTGCGTTTGGGGCCTTGCAGCCTGGGGTTGGCATTTGGGCCTTTTCAATTGTCTGTAGTCTGTCGGATGCTCCTTTAGTTACTTCATATCTTCAGTAACCGGAGAGCTTGTCCGGGACACACAAATCAAAACCGCAATGAGATAACACCTCACGCGGGTCAGAATGGCTGAAGTCAGCAAGTCAGGAAAGGACGGGTGTCCGCCAGGATGTGGAGAAAGGGGAACCCTCCTACACTGTGGCTGGGAATGTGAGCTGGTGCAGCCACTCTGGAAAACAGTGTGGAGGGTCCTCAAAAAGTTGAGATTAGAGCTACCCTAGGACCCAGCCATTGCACTACTGGGTATTCAGGCCAAAGACACAAATGCAGGAATCCGAAGGGGCACGTGCACCCCAGTGTTTGTAGCCACAATGTCCACAATGGCCAAACTATGGAAAGAGCCCAGATGTCCATTGACATTGACAGATGAGTGGATAAAGAACAAGTGGTGGATATATACAATGGACTATTACTCAGCCACCAAAAAATGAAATCTTGCCATTTACAATGACGTGGATGGAACTAGAGGGTGTTACGCTAAGTGGGATAACTCGATCAGACAAAGACAATTATCATATGATTTCATTCATATGTGGAATTTAAGAAACAAAACAGAGGGGCATAGAGGAAGGGAGGGGAAAATAAAACAAGATGAAATAAGAGAGAGAGATAAACTGAAAGAGACTCTAAATCATAGGAAACAAACTGAGGGTTGCTGAAGGGGAGGGAAATGGATGGCTGGGGTAACTGGGGGATGGGCATTAAGGAGGGCATGTGATGGAATGAGCCCTGGGCACCGATGAATCCCTGCCCTCTACTTCTGACACTAATAATGCACTATATATTGATTAATTGAATGTAAATTAAAAAATAAAACATAAATAAGCTGGAGTATTTGTCCCCAGAACTCCTAGCTAAGTACTAGCATCTAAGATGCTCCGTGAATGTGAACATGGATTTGCTGTAAGGCATGCAGCCTGTCTCTTGATCCTCTCAGACCTCACCAAAATATACCCCAGTGCCCAGGACATGATGCTATGACATATGAAACCTGTCATAATGGGCAGGACCGCTGCTTCTACAAGGTTACTTGCCCAAGTCCACCAGGTGCTTCCGTGCTGAGCTGGGCCCAGAACCTAGGCTCCCTGGTTCCCAGGTTTTCATACCTCACCACTGCCCCCTCTTCAACAGCTAGGTTCAGGGAGTGTCGCCTCTCCACTCCTCAGAAGACCTCCTATTCCTGTGACAGAATAGGAGCCACCTGTGGCCTCACCCACAGGAATGAACTCATGCCCTTTCCCCACCCTGCTGTCCTCTTTTCCTTTCTGGTATGCTTGTGGGGAAAAAGAGGCTGGAGACATGCCCTCCAGAGGACAAGCAGGATCCTACCTGCCCAAGAACACCCCATACCCCAGCTGTGGATCTCCACCGTGCAGACCCCCTCCCTCAGGAGCTTTGGGAACCAGCAGGACCTTCGTGGATGTTGCTGGCCCAGGGATGGGGTACTTCCTCCAATCATTGTCATCATCATCATCATCATTGAGAGGTCGCAACTCATGTGGGAAAACCCTACAATCCCATCCAAACAGAAACCTGGATCTTCAGAAGCTGAGGCCAAAGGCAGCACTTTTCTGGGAAAACCACTTTGCAGCTGAGCCCAGGTGCAATGGTTGAGGTCTGACGTGTTCTATCGAAATGGAAGCAACACCTCTGAAACCCCAACCAGATTTTTATGGTCGGTGACAGCCAGTGGGGAAATTCCAGGCCCATGGGGATTCTAGGAGGACGGTGCCGCAGTGCCTCAGTGGCAGCCAGCTCCGTCCTCCTCAGCACACACTGCCCCAGGTGCAGGTATAACGGAGACCTAACAAGTGAGACCTCAGAGCTTGTATTCTACCCACAACCAGTATCTGGGGCCCCACTATTCCAGGACAGCAAGCAGCTTGTGGGGGGAAATGGGACTTGAGGGCAGAAGCGTCTCATTCACAGGACACAGAGATTAGAGAAACATTAGCTTATGTGGTAGGCGAAGCAAATGTGCTCATCCTAGAGGGGTCTGCGAGGGGGCTGGGGCCGGGAGGCAGTGGGAAAGGCTTCCCTTAGGCCGCATGGTCGTTCCACGCACTTTTCTCGATAGAGGTGAGGACTGCATGAGTAGGTCGAGACCCAGGAGGCCCACGAATCCCTACGGCCACATTTTCCCAATGTCCTTCCGAAGTCCAGTGGAAGAACATCATCTCAAATTCGAAACCAACACCCACCAAAGTCAGCACAGCGCTAGGCGCTTGGGATGCAAAGAGGAGTCAGATAAGCCCTCTTTCACTGGGTCCTCCTAGGGACACTTATGGAGGCTTAAACCTGTGCAGACACTCCAGGTGCCAAGGGCTTTATCGACAAGAGCCCATTTTAGCCTCACCGAAGCATGTGGGGAAGCTTCTCCCTTCTTCAGGGGAAGCTTTAAAGCTTACATAGGGTCCCTAAAGTTGCACAGGTGGCAAAGGACAGACTTGGGGATCGCAGCCTGGTCTCCCTGACCCCAAAGCCCACGTTCCTAACCATTACCCTATTTTGTCTGCCAGGCTAAAGGAAAACAGGGACAACAAAAATATAGAACGTGCCTACCTGACACTGAGGATAATAAATGAGATGTGTGCCTAAAGTCCCCAGGGTAGTTCCTGGAACAGAGAAAGCTCTCAACAGACAATAGCTGTCGTTGTCATTAGGCCCTTGATTTTGTTTTGAAGTGGTAAGCTCTATCTTATAAGTATTGCCAAGTGATACTTTGGGCGGCATAGACCAAAGCCACTCTATCTGTTGCAGGGACTCCGTGGGCCCATAGAGGAGGTGGCATCTGAATGGGGTCTCCAGGTGTGAGTAAGTGTTAGGTGGTGGAGAGCAGGAACGAGTTGATCCAGCATGTAAATGGGAGAAGCACAGAGTTGCAAACAGCAGCCCACCTAGGCTGGAGCTGAGAGAAACCCAAGACAGGAAAGCAAAAGACAGGACTGGCCTCTGTTAGTGCCGGTCCCCTCCCCAAAGGCTCAGGCAAGGCCATCTACTGGGGTGGTCTCTTCGGTGGCAAGTCGGGACAGACAGCAGGCTAGGAGCTAGAGGACAGTGCCCAGCCTGCAGGCGGCCGGATGACCGGCTTTGCCTGATCTCCGGTCTCAGGGACAAGAGAGTCATGATCTCTGCCAACCTCAGCACTTGGCAGGGCCATCGCGAGAGACATAGTCACCACAAGGCTCACTGTGTGTGAGACAGGACTTGGTCACCTGGACTTGGTACATCGTACGCATGGGAGGCCTGACTCGTTCACCTGCACTCGGGTTTTTCCCCACACCTCATTCATTCCTCTGTGCCCTCATCCATCTGATAAATGTGTATTGAGCACTTACTACCCAACCCACCTCTTGCTTCCAGGCATTCAGCCACGGACTTGCCGCGGTCCCGCCCTCATGTCACTCACAGTCTCATGGGGAGAGGCACCAGTCAGCGGGGTATGTGGCAGGACCCGGGGTCAGTGCTGTGGCACCTGTGGGCTGCATGGTGGTAAGAGGGGCCCTTCCCCAGATTTCAGGGGTTGGGGAGGACTTCCTGGTAGAGGTTTTCCAAGATGAGTGGGAGTGGAAGGCAATGGGTAGGGGAATGTTCCACGCACAGGGAACTGAGGCATTCCAAATACTGACACGTACGGCCCACTGAGAAAAGTTAAACCTCACTGTAACTCGTGGGGAACAACCATGTGTAGTCCAGCCCGGTAAGCATTTGATGTGGGGGTGGGGGAATTGGGGTCTGGGAGGGAGGAAGGAAGGAACTCCTCAGAAATGGTTCGGGAAAAGCCAGAAGCATGCCTCCTCTTTAAAAATGGGTATCGGGGCAGATGGGTGGCTCAGCCAGTTAGGTGTCTGACTTGAGGTGGTGATCTCAGGGACTCGGGACTCAATCCCTCTGCTCATGCCTCTGCCCCTCCCCCTGCTCATGCTCTCTCTCTCTCTTTCTCAAATAAATACATAAGGTCTTTAAAAATAAGGTAAAATAGGTGCGCCTGGGTGGCTCAGTGGGTTAAGCCTCTGCCTTCGGCTCAGGTCATGATCCCAGGGTCCTGGGATCGAGCCCCGCATTGGGCTCTCTGCTCAGCGGGGAGCCTGCTTCCCCCTCTCTCTCTGCCTGCCTCTCTGCCTACTTGTGATCTCTCTCTCTGTCAAATAAATAAATAAAATCTTTAAAAATAAAGTAAAATAAATAAAAATAAAGAATGGGCATCTCTGCTTGTTAATGACTTCCCAGTTATTCACAGCACTCTGTGGTTTTCCAGAGCCTTCCAGAACCCCTGTTTCAATGGCCCTCGTAACATACAAGGGAGTTTGGTCAAGATGGGCCCTCAGCTTCAATGCTGATACCTGGCAGACCCCACAACTTGAACCTTGGCCTTCCTCCTGGGTGGTCTGGTCCTGAGAATCCCTAATAATTTTACCTGACTCCCTACAGTTCACCAAGCATGCCTGCCTCCCACGGTCCACGTCGCCTGACTGTGTTAGCATCTCCAGCCTCAAAGGAAGAAAATGCCAGCCCTGTGGTCAGCAAGGAGGCTGATCAGAATCATCTGTGTTCTGTGAACAGGGCAGCCTGGGGGAGAGACAGGGCCTGTGTATGTGTGTGTTGGGCGGATAACACAAAGGACAGGTAAAATGAAACCAAGAGGTCTCTAGCATCATTTCCATGTAGATAGGAGGCTTTGGAGTCTGAACTCTTCCTTTGCAACACCCATATTAGAGTGGTTATGAAAATAAGATAATCGAAGCCACCTTACTCAGAAGGGGGGGAGACACTTGCTCAGGACCCCTGAGGACAGACGAGACAACTGGAGACAGGAAACAGATAACTTGTGAAGACGGTTTCATCAAAGTCCAGAAGCTGAAGGGATTCCTTATCGGAGCTGGTTTCACCCACTCTTAGGCATGGCCCCACAAGGTTCATCTAGACCACTGGGAGCACGGCACTTAGAAGAGCAACGATCCGTGAAATCTGCCGGCTGATTACTTCTGTCACCCAGGTTCTGCGGGACTGTCGCCTGCCCGTTCCTCATGTCTTGCCCACGGTGCTCTCAAGCCAGAAGAGCAGAGTCGACTATGTACTGCAGAGACCAAATGGCCTACTAAGCCTAATGGATTTAGTGCAGAACAGTTTGCCAACCCCTGAATTAGAGCAACCCCAGTCCCCAGGGGCTGCCTCATTAGGTGGGGAGCTCCCCATCTCTTGCAGTCTTCAAGCAAAAGCTGAAAACTGTTAAGTGGTGACGTTGCAAAGTGCCCATGTGACCTTTAAAGTCCCTTCGAAAGGGTAAGAGTCCAGTTATGGTAAGACAGTAAGAGACGCTTAATGACTCAAATGACTCAGTTACTCATTCAAATAGGGCCACGGGGTAAAGGTCTCCATCACCAGACTGAAGCCTGTCAAAGAGAGTGATAGGTTTCTCAGCCTGTTTCATTCGTGATAGACGATGTGCAAATTCAGGCAGTCCCAAGGGTGAACGTGTGCGGAAAACCTTTTTACAGCCAAGCCTCTCCCGCTGGGAGAGACGCACTCACGTGCCAGTTCATTGATGAATCACCGCGAGGACCGTTTCCGGGCCACCAGCATACCACGAAGCTCACACATTACCGTGTTAAACGAAGGGGTTAGCTGCGGTATAAGCTAACTTAGTTGCATTAGCCTTCTGTCGGGGTCTCTGGGGATGTCATTCAGCAAACTCAGCGCCAGACCTTGAACTCAGCTGGAGGCTGAGGCCCCAGCTAGCTCGGCCAGAGTGAGAGGAGAATCTGTCACATCCCAAAGGCAGCGAGAGACTTAACTCAGCCAGGTGCATTTATCCAGCAGGACAACATTGCTGCTCAGCGCTATTAACAGAAATGTGCTTTCTTCCCAAGCAGCATTGCAAAGAAAAGCAAAACGGTCTCTTCCCAGAAAAACGAAAGTTGGTGGCCATTTCTCCATCTTTTTTTTCTCAGCAGACTGGATGCAAACAGGTTCTGTGTCCCCATCCCAGACTGTCTCTCGCAAACACCATGATGGAAACAAAGGGGAATGTTCCCATGCAGTAATCCACAGCCTGCGAGCAGAAGCAAAGATTTTCCAGCCCGAAAAGGAGAGCATCCCCTAATGAACAGCACCGGCAAGGCCAAATTGATTCAATACTCTTCTGAGTGCCTGAATGGAGGATGGTGTCCCCAATCCTGAGTGGCTGGGTCCAGCTCACGCCACAGTGAATTCCAGGTACTGCTTTCCCTAAAGCCATCATTGCTTGGAGCTTTTCTTCCTTTCCCCTATCAGAGTATGATGACAGCAGTGACAAGCCCACTTTACATTTTTACATTTCCTATTTTTCTTGTTGCTGCTTTTGTCTCCAAGTGACAAATAATCAAGGTATTTGGTTGCAGGTTGCCCTTGGCAGGATTCCCCTGCTGACAGACACCCCTGAGAGCTTTACTCCTGAGAAGCAGTCGGATGTTATTCAGACCCTGACGCTTCCGTCCTCAGCCACTTAATCACGCTCAAAGCCTATTTCAACCAAAGTTATGCTAGCTCTCCAGCTAGGGGAAATCTTGGTGTTGCTCTGTGTTTATGCAGCATGTAAGGAGATCACGCAGAATGCCAGGGACTTCCACCTGGAGGTAAACAAGGCAGCATCCTGCGAAATGTTCTAAATGTTCCATGCCTTCAGGGGGATCCCCAAAGCCCATTATTCCATGGTTTTCCAGTCCCATTTGCGGTGTGCGATACGGATCCTCTAACGTCTGCGCTCACACCTCTGGTCTCAGGCTCTCATCCAGACCACAGAGCACCTAACCCTTCTCTGGGCTTTATTTTTGCCATCTCTCTCAGCCATAGTTTGAATGGTGTTGAATTCTTAAATGAGAGTTAATTGCTGTGTGTGTGTGTGTGTGTGTGTGTGTGTATTTTAACAGCTTACAATGTAAGGGGGCAAGGGAATACTAGCCTGGTCCCTAGTTAATTACAAATGGAATGATTCTTAGATATTTTATTCATAATTACCTGGTGTCAGCATGCTTGGTTTCAGCTCCCAAGGTAAAACTTGGCAAGTATTATTAAATTAATCACTCTGTGTACATCCAAGTACACGTGACCTTATTTCAAGGATTAATATTGATGTAGTAATTCAGTTCTGCCGAGATCTTCCCATAAAACAGACATTTCCCTGAAATTACTAAAAATGCGAAGGTTTTTGAAGTCAATCATTCTGCCTTAGTCTCAACTATTCATAATGTTAATTGCTCTAAAAACTTGACAGATATGCTCCGATGACAGCGAAGCCATGGTAATTAAGAGATAACGTGCGGCAGAACTGATCTAGGATCAGAGACCGTCTCTCGAACCTGCCCCCCACCACACACAGCCAGTTAACCGTGTCATCTGCTAAAGTTAAACAGACTGTCACACTGTCACCTCAGTTGCGTGTCAGGAATGAGGCTCTTGGCTGCAAAGAAGACAAAAGTTTCTGCACCTTGTCTTTCCGATCAGGGACCTTGTTAAGACTTTCATTCGATCCAACAAATCAGCCCGAGCCTGATTTGTCTTGTGAGGGTCTGCGGAAAATCAAGCCCAGTGTGAGGAAGCTGGTTTCCTTGTCCTTGATTCCTCTAAATGAATAAAGGAATAAAGAGGGAGGGGCTTTGGGTTGCTTATGAAAAGGTACGGTGGATGTGGAATTGCTGTGGGGCAGAATTCTATTAATAAGCCACCCAGGAAAATTCCCAAAGATGTTTCATTGAGTTAAGAAAACTTTAAATAGGGATCTCTAGATATACAAGTCTCTGAGATAATGCCTTCATTATAGTCATCGTCACGGTCATCCCTGCGAGCATGATCGGACCTGGCTCTGCTCCAGACCCTTTCACATGCTTTATTCCCACCTAAAATTCACAGGAACACTGCAAGTCCCTATCATTATCCCCATTTTACAGATGAAGAAGCAGCATCCCCCCAAAAGCCCAAGGCTCTTTTTAATCTCCAAAAATCTAAACTTGGTTGATGAATATTTCAAACTGTTAGAAGTCGTTAACTTAAAAGTAACCGTAAAGTATATTTCTATCTGACCAGGCAGAGGCTATAACTAAGGAAATGCCATGCATTTTGTCACATCAGTGAGCATAAATGCAGAACTTATTTCTCCCTTTTCAGAGTAGCAAGAGGCTCAGTGGCTGAGAGACTTACCTTGTTGCCTTCCAAACAGCTATTATTTTAAACTACTGTTATTTTCAGACTCTGACCCACTCCACACACTTAGTCACTGTCCATAGTTTGGAACAAAGGAAGAAAAGTTCTTCCCCCCTCCTGTTTGTTTTCTCTAAACCATTAAAGTCTAAGTATCAGCAACCTTGTTAAAACATTGTAATCCATTAGGTTTTTAAGAGATCATGGAATATACAAGTGCAGGGGGTACCTCTCTGTTAGCTTCCCCGTCTTCTCAGGTCCTCTCAAGGGTCGCTCTAGCTGCGGTTCCTAGCAGCTCTTAGGTGATCAGAGCAACCCTGCTGCTTGCTTGGGTAGGACAGAAAAGGTAGGTGGAAGTGTAGTCAGTACAAAGGATTATGAGTTCCCCATTCCCCAGTCACGTTGTTGCCACCTTAGAAGTGAGTGGCAACCTCTGGGTGTGTGAGTGTGGGTGTGCTTACTCAAACGGGTGGAGAAGTTATAGGAGAAGAGAGATGTAAGTGGTCACGCAGAAATCAGCAGGCGGTGATGGGTCTTTCGTGATGACTTTGAGATAATATTCCTCCCTGGGGAAGGCAGCACAACAGAAAAGATAAAGCACTAATACAGCAAAATCTGTCCTACGGAGTTAAAAATTTGTTGGATCAGCCAAGCTTTCCTGGCAAAGCAGTACAGAATATGTTTACCCTCTTAATTTTAAGTATTACAACTAGAGAGTAACTAATAGCCAAAGGTTATAGTCTGCAGTGGGGGTTAAGTATGATGGAGGAGTGATAAAGAAAATGCAAACTTATGTTTTTTACAGCAACTTGGGAAAGGCTGCCTTGAAAAATTAGTGTCATGTTGCCCTTCTCCCCCCACCATCCCCGACACAAGGTAAACTAATAAGTATTGTAAATCCAACCATAGTCCTGGACCAGGAATTTCTCTGGTGCATTGTTTTTGAGAAGCATGTACAGTCAAGGCCAACCCAAGAAGCCAAGGGGTTTAAGGCATCTAGAGACTTTTTTTTTTGTCTTTTTATTTTATTTTATTTACTTATTTTCTTTGCCCTCGTTCTGGAGATAAATTTCTGGGAGCAGCTCATAAAGACATGTGTATTAATTCTTCTGCCATGTGACAAATATGCACAGCTTGGAAAAGTTTGTTGGGGGTTATTTCTCCTTTATGCATGGTGCTGCCAGTGGTAGTGGTAGCGGTTACCATTTACTGAACACCTACTATGAGCCTTGTAGAATCCTGGCACTCCACATCTTATTTTATTCAGTCCTTCTACCAAGCCTGAGTGAGAGGTGGTTCATGCATTACCTGCTCTCACAGAGAAGAAAGCCAAGGTCAGAGATGTCAAGAGCAAACCTCAAGCCTCCAGTTATCTACTGCTTCATAACAAATTACCGTATCACTCAAGGACTAAAAAGAGAGCACATTTATTATTTGACAGTTAGTGTGACTCAGAAGTATGGGCATGGTCAAGCTGGACCCTCTGCTTCATGGTGTCTCGCAAAGCTGTAATCAATGTATCAGCCAGGGCTGGGGGCTCATCTGAAGACTCAGTTGGGGACAGTATCTGCACCAGGCTTTTCTGCCCATTGTTGTTGGCAGAGTTTAGTTCTTGGTGGGAAGATGGACTGAGAGGCTCACTTCCTAGCTGCCTATCAGTTCCTTGCCCTGGACCTCTCCAGCATTGCAACTTGCTTCATCAACATGTACAGGTGAAGAAAGCATTAGAGAGAGATGACCAGAAAGACAGAAACCACAATGTTAGGTGACCTAAACAGAGAAGTGACACCCTGTTACCTTTGCTGTATTCTGCTGGTTAAAAGAAAGTCAGAGGTCCTGCCCACACTCACTCAAGAAAAGGGCATTATTATAGGGCATGAATACCAGGGGTCTGGGTTACCAGGGGCATCTTTGAGTTTGCCCATCATGCCAACCATCCAATTATAGTTGCCACTAAAATGGCATCCAATCTCCAAGTTTGTTCTTATATCCCTTTCCTCTCCTCACCAGATCTTCTTGGCCTTGGATGTTCTGCTGTAGCCACACCTTCCTCCAAGAAACCATCTCTGGGAGCTCCACCCTTCCATTTCCTTTCTCCCCCCAGTGAATTTCTCTAGCATTGATAACAGCAGACATAGTATTCTGGTGCATACCATTTTTCTGTGTTAGCTGTTTGGTGGAACCTTAAGGCACACTTTCAAGGGGCATGTGGCCTTAAAATGTGAACCACGCAATCCAGGTTTCTGCAGAGATTCTTCAGGGCTAATGTTTTGGGGAGACATGGAGGGAAGAATTCTGCACCCAAAGCCCCCTTCCACATAGCTGAATAGCCACTGTCTTATACTTTATATTTCATTGAAAGAAAGATTCCATGCTGAATAGATATTTGGAAGCCATTGATCAGAGAAGTGGTGTTACAAATGATAGTTTAATTCCCCAGATAGCCAACCCCCTATAATATTGCTTCTTTGGGAAAATATATTTAAAAATCCAAATCTATGGGGCAGCTGGGTGGCTTAGTTTGTTAAGCATCTGACTCTTGATTTCAGCTCAGGTCATGATCTCAAGGTCATGAGACTGAGCCTGGTGTCAGGCTCCTCACTGGGAGTCTGCTTGGGATTCTCTCTCCCTCTCTCTCTGTTCCCGCTACTCTCTCTCAAAAAAAAAATTCCAAATTTGACCCTATGTAAAGAGGAAGAGCCTCAAGAGTTGCTAAGATGGAGCCCAGGAACGGCAAGGTAATTTATTATTTTCATCTACATAAGAGAAAGCACTTCTCTGTGTGCTTTCTAGGACCTGCCTAAAGATGTCCTTCTCTCCATTACCACTGCCCTAGCTTTAGTTGAGACATTCAGACTTTCTCACCTGGGTGCCTGGAGCAGGCTCCTACCCGACCTCCCTGCCTCCAATCCATCCTCCACCCTGCAGCCCAAGTGAACCTGCTGAACTATGACAACCATAAAAAACCATTGCCCTACTGAAACCTCTTCAACAACATCCTTCAAGACAATGGCAAAATCCCTTGATTGGATCATAAGGCCTGTCCTGAATAGCTTTCATTCATGTACATCTAATATCTTTTGAAAAACCTGACTACTCTTCAATAGTTCCCACACTTGATTCCTGCACTCCCATGGCTGAGTGAAAAATAACATTAACAGCCACATTGTCACGAGGCATGTGACTTGGGTTCTTCCAACCAGATCCCTCCTGGGAGAATTGGATATGGAAGTGTTCTATGAGGCAGAAAGACCAATCATAACCCAGGAGATGGTCTTTGTCAGGAGCAACCGTGGGGGAATCTGGAGCAGTATCCTGCCCAGGATGATTGGTGCCGAGAGGTGGGTGCTCTGGTGTGTTTAGTATTAGTTATGGCTGCATAGTTGCTGACAGCATGGTGTCTTAACCCTGTGGGTTTAAATAATGGAGTGGAGTCTATGATTTGCCAATAAGAATCCTGACCAATACAAAGTAATTATGTCCCAGTGCTGACATATTTCTTCAGCTTCTCTCTTGGTATTTTTCTCACACCCTCTATGCTATGATGTGACTGCATTAAAAAAATAGTTGGAGTTCACCAAATACTTCATTCTTTCTCTAGTTCCTGGGCTTTTCCACATCCTATCCTTGTGCCTTAGACATTCTTACCTATCCTTTAATTACTTGCATTACTCCTAATCAGTTTTTAGGTTCTTTTGTAGGTATCACTTTCCCTGGAAATTCTTTCCTGACTCACAAAGTCTGTGTTAAAGGTCCCTCTTTGACCTGTACTTCCTATACTGCAGCATACAAATTATTGCAAGGTCATAGACTATTAACTCATCTACATCTGCCTCTAGATTATGGGCAAAGAATGTATTTACACTGTTCACCTTTGCCATGGATAGCTACCATTCTGCCTATGCATAATTGTACTTCCTCTTACTGTGGAATATATCTAGTTGATTCAGTTAGTTAGAATGCAGCTACTATCTTTTTGCTGATGCCAACCTCCTTGGCCACAGTGATTAGTAAGGTGGAAGCTTCACACAAGTGGGCCAACTAGAGCCCTTCCTTGGGATTTTTGACCCTGAAAGGAGAACATGTGATCTTCAGATCCACCCAGGTACCAAAGTTGAAGAGGTGGGTCTGGGGATTTTAAGGGCCATGTTCCTGTATTTTTGGTCTATTATGTAACAAAATAATAGCCTAGTGGCTTAAAATAACACAAATTTATTATCTCACAGTTCCTGTGAAAATGTGGGCAGGATCTCACCTGAAGGCTAGAACTGAGGTGTCACCTGGTGCTCCACTCTCATCTCAAGGTTCAAATGGGAAGGATCCCCTTCCGCATTTACATGGTTGTTGGCAGAACTCAGATCCTTGTAGCTTGTAGGACTGAGGGTCTTAGTTTGTTGGACATTGTTGGACAGAGGCCACCTTTAGCTCCTACCTGGTTACTGGCTTGAGGTTGCCTTCAGTTCCTTGTCACATAAGCCTCCCCATCATGTCCATTGGTGTCATCCAATACAGCAAGGGAAAATGTGCTAATGAGAAAGATGCTACAGTCTTAAGTAATGTAACCACAGAAGAGACCTTTCATTAACTTTGCCATATTCTGCTGGCTAGAAGCAAGTCACAGATCATGCCCACATTCAAGGGGGAGTGGGGAGTTTACACAAGGTATGAATGTTAGGGAGCTGAGATAACTGAGGGTCACCTTAGACTCTGTCTGCCACACATATTCTGAATAGAATAATTCATTTTGGAATAAAGCAGAAAGAATAAAGAAAGAAGAACTGAGTGTCACAGATCCCCATTCTAATTGTTTCTTAGTCCCAGCTGTAATCCTACAAGTTGCTCCATCATTATTATCCATTCTTCACAGAAGCCTGTGTGTTTTATCTCTATATCAAACAAAAAGGTTCTAAATTATATACCATTGTATATTTAATGCCTAACTTAGTACCTGGAGTATAAGAAATGACCCTTAATAACATTTTACTCAATCATCAAGAGCCCTGCAGCTTGTTCAAATATGTTGGCAATTTTTGGCAAAATGTTTGAAGTCACCAGATCCTAGAATATTGGTGCTGAGGGTCCTCTTACTCAACCTGCTCATCTTACATTGGAAGAAATCAAGGTTGAGACAGAACAAGGGAATAATCTGTCTCTTATCACTCAATTAGTCATACAGGTTAGAATTAGAACAGGGTTTCTAAATCCCGACTCTGATTTTAGCCCTCCTAGGGTGAGGCAAAGCAACCAGACCCTAAGGTGAGTCAATGGGTGATTCAGGACCATGGAGAGCGGGCTCACATCTACCTGCCCCTCTGCGTTTCCACTTGGACCCTAGCCAATGGTTTCCTGAATCCATGAATTAAGGACTGAAATAAAAATACCTGGTGTACCAACTAATAACTTAACTGAGTGAAATTATTAGTTTTTATGTGATTTACAGTTTTAATATATGTGAGAATCATATAGCTTATCCTTTTTGTGGCTATGAGTACGGAATTTTCTTTGATGCTTGTCAGACAAGGAATTTAGATTAGTTGCTATTTTTTAAAGTTTCAGTAATTCTTGATAACCAGTTTGTCTCAGAAAGAAATCAGCATTCTTGCAGTTCAATGATCTAAAAATATGCTCTAAGAAAAAAATTATTTTATAGCCTTATGCAGAATGGATGTGCTTTTTGCTGAATAATGTTCTTTGTTTCTGCAAAGTCATGTGCATTCCCCACTGGTTTGTTTCACATCGTTAAAATAGTTGAAATGTTTTGCTTGCTCTTTTTAATACTTGAAGGGTGTCAGCATGCATTTTGGCATAGCGGGAAATGGCTCGCCAGGGTTTTCTTAACAATATCTGCAAAAAGGTAATCTCTCAAATTTCTTAGTTGTAGGAAATTGAACATAAATATTTTCAACTCAAAAAGATTGCCTGATTTAAATACTTCTGATTCTGTGGTTTTAGGGCACATTGAGAGATAAAGTGTTTTTGCAAACTTTAAAGCTTGTTGCCCTTTTTAGAAGTAACAGTATTATTGTGGTGGGATTTATTATTAAGACACATGGGAGAAGTGATATCTTTTCTCTTGACACACACACAAAGAGGAAGTTACAAATGGGGCAAAAAATCTCGACTTGAATCTAAAGAGAGGCTGGGAAGGGACTGTTGGAGAACTTGCTCAGTGGGGTTCACACTCAACTTAGTGGTGGCTGGACCCTTGTCCCTGGCAGATGTCCCACTCCTTGAAGCAAAAAACCATGGTATCCATCTTTCTGTCAACCCCTTCCCCATGCCCAGTGCCACACTCTCAACAGACGCTCCTTGTTTTGAAATGGACACCCTTCTAAGCCAACTCACCCAAACCAAGCAGTTATGCATGTTGGTAAAAAAACTGAATTTGCATTTCCCACTGAATTATATCTTGTGTCTTTCTTTCCCTTTCTTTTTGGCTTCCTGGGAAATATTCAAAGTTGTAAAACTCCAAGAGGATGCTAATTAAAAGTTAATGTAACTTACAGAGAAAATTCTTTTAAATGGGAGCAGTGAAGATGAACGATTATAAAGGAATTTGCAAAATGAGTATTTTACCACACTGTGTAGCATTAAGTTAAATGCTTTTAATGGAACTACATCTTTCAAAAGCAGAGAGCCACTGCTAGCTTTTTTTTTTTTTTTTTTTGGTACTTCAGTAAATTGAAATTGTTGACCTATATTGCCGTTCCCTGATAAGACAGATTCACCTCACTTTGTTTTGGAGGAGAAAAATGGTCTGCGTGGGGCTTATCCTGGGGCTTTATTCTTTCTCCTTCCCACTATTTTGTCAGCTCTGTAGAATGGAATCCCAAGAAGGCCACAAGATTTGTTGGCTGTCTTTGACTTGCAGGTGACCTTGGGCAAGAGATTTATGTAAGTCTCAGTTCTTTCACCTGTAAAATGGGGACCGTAGGCTTGCCTCAGACTTCTTACAAAAATTAAATAAATCTACATGAAAGCCCTTTGCAAGTCTGATAAGGGGCTTACTTCCTTAAAGAGATAACAGAAGAGAGTTTAAAAGAAAAAGAGCAAAATGGAAGCAAACCCATGAATTTTTGTATTTTCTTAGCTTGCTTTTGTTGACAGCAACAGAGTAAGTTGGGAAGGAGTCAAAGAAGGGGGTCTAGGTGCACTTCAGCCTGCAGTGTTGAGGGAAGGCCTTCTCCCTCCCAAAATGTAACCCGGCTCAGCCCCTGACCAACTGTGAGAACTTGGGCCAGTCACTTTCCTCTCTGAGCCTTAGTTTCCTCACCTGCACAATGGAGATAACCTACTGCTTCACAGAACATGAGAAAGTGGTTGCAAAAGTCTTACATAAACCATAAAACTCTACAAAAGTACCAGTAATTATTTCACTGTTGGTTAATAGTGAATCTAAAAGCACTTGGAAATTTTAAACCTCACATGTAAAGGGAATATTATCAAGCTTATCCTTTCATGTTAAAGGTGCAGAACCATGGAATATCAGTGCAGTGGCTAAAAGATGTCTCCTTTATGCTCAGGTAATTGGGAAGAACTGTAACTGAATTTCATTGTTAATGAAATTGATGATTGTGAGTTCCACTTTCGTCTCCTCAAACTGTGTTTCTTGAACACCTACTATGGGCTAGATTTGGGGCTGAGCTCCTGAGATAGAGTGAGCCAGGCATGTGCCTCTCCCTCCCCATCTCTTCTAAAAACAAACTGCGGGGGTTGCCTGGGTGATTCAGTGGTTTAAAGCCTCTGCCTTCGGCTCAGGTCATGGCCTCAGGGTCCTGGGATCGAGCCCCTCATTGGGTTCTCTGCTTGGTGGGGAGCCTGCTTCCCCCTCTCTCTCTGCCTGCCTCTCTGTCTACTTGTGATCTCTGTCTGTCAAATAAATAAATAAAATCTTTTAAAAAATAAAAAAATAAAAACAAGCTGTGAAGGAGAGTGTTTACAGCAGAGGAAAGAATAGGGAGCAGTAGAAGCAGAAGGTTCCTGGGGATCTGTAGATAATGGGTGGTCTATGGCTGGGGTATTACTTATAAGTGAATTTACTCTACATCGAATCTAGTAGGTTTACTTCCAGAAAACCTTCTGATATTTTCTTCTCTTCTTATTATTTTCAGTCCATATGCTGTTGATTGTTGAACACTTGGAAAGTACACCTACTACTTAGCACTTTATTGGAAAAGTCTCTCTTCGTTGTTAACCTCTGAGTCCTTCATGTCTTTCCAAATGAGCTCTTCTGATATAAAGCCATAGAACCCGAGAACTGGCACAAGCCTTAGAGAAAATATATTCTGGTTCCCTCATTTTACAGAGATGGGAGCCAAGACCCAGAGAGACCATGCAATGTGTTCAAGGTCACACAGTAAATTAGCAACAGGCTTGGAATATAATTCAGGCTCCTCTCTACGGCTCTTCCCCCTGCCCCAGACTGCTTCCAGCTCTGAAATAGCTCTCACCTTCCATGCTGCTGAAGGCCTTCATCCCAAATCACTATTGCCTGTTTTGTGACCAGATTCAGGATACAAGGTTAAATTAGCAATGCTCTGGGTGCCATTCTTCCAGAGAGGAAACCATGGATTAGAGATTGAGTTTGGCATCACAGATGAACACGTTCTGATTTGGTTACTTTGGGATGACTCCTGTTTACTGGGTGTGCTTTGTGGCACTCCAGAGCCTTGGAAAAAATTCTAACCTTAGTGAAATCCCCAGGCTTCTTACCTGCACTAAGAAGTGTTAGAAAAGAACAGAGAACTGGAACCCTGATCACAGAATGTGCCCCCCAGTTCTTCCCCTTAATTCCCCAAATGTGCATGGGGAAATGTCATGGGGCTTTTTCACTCATTCTTTTGATCAGACAGTTATTGGGTTCATTCAGTCAGTTTAGGGCCTCATGCTACGCCCTCAGGATACACTCACATCTAAAACATGGTTTCTATCCTTGGGGAGGACAATCTAGAGGACAAATAGACACAGAGAGAATATATGGTGCTGTTGTACCTGGGCTCCCAGAAGGTTTGATAAAACTGTGCCTGACGTAGCTTGGGGGCGAGGTCCAGGGAAGGCTTTACAAAAGAGGTGAGACAGAGGGTAAGGAAGGTCTGAAGGATTATCAGGTAACAGGTAGGTTCCAGAAGTAGAAAATAATATTCACCTATCTATTCGTTCATTTCCCTGATAGATGTTAAGCATCTCTTACAGATTAAGGAATAAGAAGATGATAAGTCTCTGTCCCCCAAGAAGCTCTTGCAAGCTTGAGCAAAGACTTCAGGGCTTCAGGGTAGCATTTGTTTCCAGAAAGCAGGAAGTAGCTTGCTCAAGGGGGAGGGGAAGCCCTTGTAGACAAGGAGGAGGAGGAGAGCTTGGAGAGGTGGCCTTACAAAATGTCACAGGGGGTTTGTGATCCACTTAGAGGACCAGGAGGAAGGTTTGTGGAAGGTGGGTGAGCCTTAGGGCAGCATCGTCCAATTTTAACTTTTGGAAGATCTTTCTAGTGGAAGAGTGTAGAAAGAATGAGAGTGGGGAAGGAAGGGGCAGCAAAGGAGACAAATCAGGGGCCTGTTGCTGATGTCCTGTTTTAGTGGCCTGGAGAAGTGCAAGGGCAGAAAAGAGAGAGGGGATGTTACTAGGCAGGAATCACCAAGTTGTGTTTTCTATGCCCATGTTACTAAAGAGAAAGTTAAAAGAAAACGGGCCTATGTGCTTTATATATAAAATGGAATATTATTCTGCCATCTGTTGAAAAGGATGAATACCTTTTCAGAAAGGGTGAATACCTACCATTTCCATCATTATGAGTGGAACTGGAGGGTATTATGCTCAATGAAATAAGTCAATCAGAGAAAGATAATTATCATATGGTTTCACTCATGTGGAACATAAGAAACAACACAGAGGACCACAGGGGAAGGGAGGGAAACTGAATGGGAAGAAATCAGAGGAGACAAACCATGAGAGACTCTTGACTCTGGGAAACAAACTGAGGGTTGCTGGAGGGGATGTGGGTTGGGAGATAGGGTAACTGGGTGACTGGCATTATGGAGGCCACAGGGGGTTTGTGAGGTGCACTAGGTGTTATACACAACTGATGAATCATTGAACACCACCTCTGAAACTAATGATGTACTATATGTTGGCTAACAGAATTTAAATTTTAAAAAAAGAGAGAGAGCAGGCCTGTCCATCATCATGACCCTGCTTGGGTCATCCACCCCCCATGATGCTCAGTCTCAGGAAAGTGGAACACTGTCCCACTGGTCCCACTGCTGGCCAGAAAAACACGTCACCATGTGCTGGACCTGTTTTTCCCCATCATATCTGGGGCTTGAGCTCAGGTTCCCCCAGATTTCACTCTGCAACTGTTCATGCCCATACTTCTGGGCACCAACAGCGGATCTCTACAGCATCTGCTGCTGTTCCCGAGGATATTTAGGGTCTTGGGATTTGGGCCATGTTAATAGCCTGGCCCTCTAGGGATACAGGGGGCCAGATGACAGAAAGTGGTAAGCACCAGCGTAATCAGGGAAGCCGTCTGTGGAGGAGGTAGGATGGCGGGGTGTATAAATAGGGACGGACTTAGGTAGGAGAAAGAGAAGCCACCTGCTGGGGCCAGAACAAGCCTGCACAGTGATTCTGGTGGGATGGCCCTGGCGGTCTGTGGCCACCCGCTGTCCTGATTAGTCAGGGCATCCCAGGCTGGCTGGCAGATACAGTAAAAAGCACTTCTGACTGTAAGGTGGCAGCTTCCAGTGCTAGGATGTGTTCTGCACATGAGAGGAGAGGAAGGAGAAGCTAGAAACAGAAGGAGGAGGTCATGCTGCAGGAGTCAGACAGAGCTTGGTTGCAGAGGCCTTAAAAGATAAGCAGCGGGACGCCTGGGTGGCTCAGTTGGTTAAGCGGCTGCCTTCGGCTCAGGTCATGATCCCAGCGTCCTGGGATCGAGTCCCACATCGGGCTCCTTGCTCAGCAGGAAGCCTGCTTCTCCCTCTGCCTCTGCCTGCCACTCTGTCTGCCTGTGCTTGCTTGCTCGCTCTCTCCCTCTCTCTCTGACAAATAAATAAATTAAAAAAAAAAAAAAGATAAGCAGCGGGCATGACCCGCGATGACTCATTCCCCCTTCTCCCTATGCTCTGAAACCCTCGTGCTGGAACCCAAGTCAGAGCTTACACATGCTGGCTCTCTCTCCAATTCCAGGTCTCTCTGGACCTCAGGCAGTTTCCTTGGCCTCACTGGGCCTCAGTATACCCACCTGTAATATGGGGTCAGTGATAATAGTACCCACATGTCATGCTCTTTTGAATGATAAAAGGAAATCATGTGGTTAAGTCCTTAACAGAGTGCTGGGTATACAGGAAGTGCTCAGTGCAGGGAGGCTGTTGTCAGTGTTTCCGAGAGGCTCAGGGGGTCCTGGGTGCTCTGGCCTGTCTGGTGTGTTTTGTGTCAACTGGCTTTACACGGCTTTCATTGTCCCCCCACTGCTGGTCCCTCAGAATCCTGAGCCAATCCACAGCCAGCAATGTGATTCTTTTCTTCTAAAAGACTGCTGTCAGTTTCATACATTTTGCATGAGCCCCTCCCTTGGAAAGTGGGTTTTCAAAAATAAATGCAATTTAGAATGACATACTTTTCCCTTGCCTGCCACATTTTCATGAACCTTGTACGGCAGGGAGGAAAATCAGCCAGGGGTTCTCAGGGAGGATGCTTGGCTGTGGAAATCCTTGGGCTATAAATAGCATATGTGTGTTTTTTTTAATATGATGGACTCATTTTCTCTGATCATAAAATCCATGGCTTCTATTTATAGCCATAACGTTTCTTGCTAGTACTGAGGGATTTTAAAAATAGGCCCCAGGAGATAGGATGTGCTCGGGCAGCTCTCCCGGTATGAAGGCAGCAGAAGGGGCTTGGAGATTTGGGACTGCAATTTAGGGTCTTTGCATCAACCCCATGCTGTCTCAGAGTCCTTGGTTCCAGGTTCCGTTGGGCTTTGTGCCTTCAACTTGCGTTACATTTGCTCTAGTGAAAAGATTTATTCAATCATTCATTGAGAACCTGCTCTGGGCAAACCATGATGCTATGCTTTCGGGAAATAGATAGCGAACTCCTAGTATCAGGGTGTTCAGAACTAATGGAGGAGAGACATGTAAATACAGGTGGGATTCCATGATGGGTCTGTGATAAATGCCACAGCACAGGTGTGCAAAGGTCCTAGGTGGTGTGGGGCTAGGTACACTCCAGGTACAACCTTCCAGGGCAGCTGGTGGGCTGAGTAGTGGCTCCCAAAGGTAGCCAGGTGCTGATCCCTGGAACCTGGGGATTCATGTGGCTTTATTTATTTATTTATGTGGATTAATTTATGTCTTTATGTGGCTAATAAAGACTTCTGTAGCTGCCATTAAGTTAAGGGTGTTGGGAAAGGGAGACTCTCCTGGTTTCGGGGAAGGATCAATGTAATCATGAGAGTCCTTGTAAGAGGGAGGCAATAGGGTTGGATATGAGAGAGGAGGAAGAGGAAGAAGAAGATGAGAAAGGAGGAGGAGGAGAAAGGACAGCAGAGGCAGGGAGAGAGTCAAAGATGCCTTGCTGTTGGCTGTGAAGATGGAAGGGCCACAAGCTCGAGAAGCTGGAAAAGGCAAAGAGATGGATCGCCGCCCCAGAGCTTCCTGAAGGAGTGCAGGCCTACGGATACTCTGGTTTCAGCACAGGGAAGCTGAGGGTGACCTGTGGTCTACAGGACTATGCAAGAATAAAGGTGGGCTGTTTAAGCCATCAAGGTTGCAATGATTCTTTTCGGCAGCCATCAAAAATGAATGTCAACCAAGATGGCACCCTCACTGGACCACTGCCATGAAGACCCGGTGTTCGGGGCCATTCCTTCCTGTTGGCATCTGCAGCTAGTCTTTGTTTGACTCTCTCTCCTTGGCTCAGTTGGTGCTTCAGGAAAGCAGGCTGAACTCCAGCTCCAAGGTAGAAGGTTTGGGCCCCACGTCATTAGCATCATCCATCCCCCCAGGGCCATATCATTGGCTCAGGATGAGCATATGACATACATCAATCCAGTTAGATGTTAAAAGGATTGCTTTCCTGGAGCACCTGATAGCTCAGATGGTAAAGTGTCTGCCTTCGGCTCAGGTCATGATCTCAGGGTCTAGGGCTCAAGCCCTGCATCAGGCTCCCTGCTCAGCAGAGAGTCTGCTTCTCCCTCTCCCTCTGCCCCTCCTCCCGCTCATGCTCTCTCTTCCTCAAATAAGTAAATAAAATCTTTTAAAAAATAAAATATAAACATAATTGTGACTATAACTAGGTGTCCTCTCTTATCATTTTTGTTTCTCTGGAAAACCCAGACTGGTACAACTGTACGTTATCTAACTGGAATTTAAATGAAGACTTGAAAAAAATCACCTGATTGGGGTTCTCTGTCATTGGCCTCTGAAGTATTGACTACAAACAGACAGGTTGTGTTACGAGCAGAGGAAAGAAAGAATGACAGGGGGTCAGAAGCAGGGCTGTGCCTGCAGCCCATGTCTGGTGTATAGGAAAGCGAAGGCCAGAGACGAAGGTCAGGATGGTGCTGCCCGACAAGAGCCGACTGAGGATTAGACCAGTCTGTGGAGTTCGGAGCTGAGAAGACCATGGCCAGGGTGGACTGCAAACCCTTTGCTTTTCAGATAAGGAGACTGAGGTAAGGAGAGTGGGGAGGCTCGATGGAGGTCATACTGTGAGTCACCGGCCAGCAGAACCAGAAGCCAGGTCTCTCCAGTCTTGTCATGGCCCTCTAGTCTCCGCTTTGCCCTGACATTGCTGTCACGTGGGTGAGTGGGCAGCCTAGGTCTGGGCCAGCCACTTACACACAAGTGCCCAGAACCACCGGCTGGGCAACCAACACCCTGGGGCTCTCGCTGGGCTAGGCTCACAGGGGAAACCCTTTCATCCTTACCCTCTGGATGTGGCTCATTGAGCAAAGATGGCTTTATGGGGCCATATCTTTGTTCCTGTGGTCACTGACAGTGTGGTGTGTGGGATAGATCAGAAGAGTCAGAGTCTCAGAGCTGGGGCCGGCCAAACTTGGCCTCTTACAGCAACATGTCCACAGACAGCTGTTTAACCCGGCCAACCCACTGCTATCCACAAGACCTTTTTACCTTTCTAGGGCAGCAGTTGGGTAGAGGTATTTCTGAATCATAAAGTGCTATGTATCCATAAGATAGTTATCACTCAGATTTTCCCCTTCTCTTATGAAGGATGCTCCATAGAGACCAGGAACCCTGACAGCAGACCCATACTGTGCTCCAGGGAGTGGAGCTTGGTCCCTGGGACAGCCTAGTTCATGCCTTTGATCTAGAAATAAGCCATGTAGGAATCCGCCTTAAATTGAGCATGGAGAAGTATGGCAGCGGCTGTAGGAATGCTCCACAGAGTCTCGATGTGCTTCTTGGTGCAAAAGGAAAGTGGGCTGGTGTAAGGGTTGGGAGAGATGTCTTTAAAAAAGAAGAAAAATTTCTCTTCCATTATCTCAAGAAGAATGTATGTCTTTTGCACAACCAAAGTGGAAGGTCAGCAAGTAGCATAAAAAATATGTCATAAAATATAGAATATCATAGAGATGGAAGGAACCTGACAAATCATCTGACTCACCACACTCATTTTCCAGATGAAGAACCTGAGGTCCCCAAAAGGAAAGCAACTTGTCCAAGCTATAGAGGAAATTCATAGCCTCACTGGGGCTGAAAGGCTTTTGTGTATCTTTGTTGTGTTCTTTTCACATAATACTGCTGGGATGCTTATAGTTCAAGCCCTGAGCCCTGGAACCCGTGAAATGTGCCAGCTATCCTCGGTTGTATGGGTCTACTGGCCATCAAACACAGTGTTAGTATCTCGAATAAGACAGTGGTATTTATTTGCTATGCTTTGGAGACCTAGGAAAATCTCTGTGTGAGATTTTATAGCATCTGAGAGATTTCCTTCTAGAAAATAGTATGAGGTTAGAGCTAAGGGGTGCATTTCAACAAGGTGAACCCTCTCTTTTCAAGCTTCCATATCTCCAGGCCCCCCCTGAACATCTCTGTTTCTTCTACAAGAACCATGACACTCTGTAAGTCAACACCTAGGCCACTGAAAAGCAAGAAGGCACCGTCCTGGCTTCGATCAAACGTAGCTTTGAAATCAAAGCTGGCTTCAAATGCCAGATCTGCTAATTGACTGCTGTATGGCCTTGGCCAAGGGACTTCAATCCCAAAAGGACCAGCTCCTTCTCTAATCAAGCTTGAGGGAGGATTAGATACAATGTATAGAAGATACCTTGTTTGTGGCACTGTCTGTGGTGCTGATTATTCTCTTGGTGTTGCTGTGTACTAACCAGCACCATAGGGAGAAACAATAGACACTGGGAGACAGAGTGAGGAGAGGCTCTTAATAGCTCTCAACATCCTTAGATAAGGATCTACTGCACCAGAGGGGTCTATTTTCTTCAACTAGTATTACTGAGGATCCACAAGTGCCTATGGAAGGGATGCTGGGATGAGAGAACCAAGATCACTGCCTCCAGGGAACCCATGATTCAGTGGGTGTGTAGACAGATGCAAATGACCACACAAGGCAGAAAGGAATCCCCAGCAACAAATAGACAGAGGAAACCACAAAAGGAGACAATGAAACCCAACAGCAGGGACTGCACATTTTAAACACAAGGGGAGCATTAATGATCAATGGTACAACTTCTGTTTTCATGGAGGTGCTGGCTACATCCCAAGTTTAGAAGGGTAGATGTCCCAAGTATCACAGTCAGGAGAGATAATCTATAAAGCAATCCAGGAAGGATTTTTCAATCACTAACTTCTGTGCAAAGAGGACCTCCCCCACTTTTTCTTTAAGCCAGGGCACTTTTAAAGTCATGTTCTTCCTGCCAAACCTTGGACTATATGAACTTTCCATTGCAACTGAGTGCGCTGTGCAGAAAAGTCTCATGTTGGGAAAACAAACTCACTCGTATTTTTCTCACAGAGTGGAGCTGTGCAGTATCAGACTAGGGATGGGGACAGCCAGAGCTATAGACTATAGATACAGAAGATTCTGTTCTTGAATTGTGACCTCCTTTGAGCAATTACAGATAAAAAGAAGGAAAAATTCTCTGTGGTGTCACAGGATCTTCTCACTGATACCTACTTTCTCTGACTTCTTTACTTTAAAAAAAATATGTTTTGTGGACTAGAACAAGGAATCCAGCTTAAAAATAAGCCTGCATTTTGCAGGCTCTCTTTGATATGGTTCCAGCCTATGAAATGTAAGCAAAATTTTGGGATTATGTTCCAGGAAAGCTCCTCAAAGGGAGCAAAGTATGTCTTTTTTCTTTTTCCGTGTTGCTCTTGCCTGGAACACAGATGTGATGGCTGGAGCTGCTGCACCTATATTGTAAGCATGCAAAAAAAAAAAAAAGACTAAAAGTACCACAATATCACAGGCCTTGAACCAATACCAGCCATCCCCATTTCTGAGCATATCTTTTTATGAGAACACAAACCCATATGGTGTACATCATCATTATTTGGGTTTTCCATTGCATCACCTAAATGCAAATACATAAGTGATAAATACTGAGAATAGAAAGTGTCATTTCCAATGTAGGTGGTGTGGACACTGACAAGGATCAATCTACAGCAAAGAACTAAAGTAATAAAGGAGAGGATCTGAATAGGACCAGAGATTCTCAGCCATCTTGGGCCAAGAACTGCACCAGTTTCCAACAGAAGGGGTTGGTGTTTATGAGTATAACCAAACAGATTTGTTAGTTTAATTTTAGTTATGTATGTATTTAGTTTAGTAAATGTTAGTTTAATTTTTAAAAAATTTTACAGATTTATTATGTATATTTGATATATAAAAAATTGCACACGTTTAATCTCTAATGCTTGATGGGTTGGAACATATGCACACATCTGTGAAACCATCATCACAATCAAGGTAATAAACATCTATCACCTTCAAAAGTTCCTTGTGCCCACCCATCTTCTTAATTTACTGTGGCACGAACACAATGGGACCACTACATGAATTTTTAAGTGCACTATACATATTGTTAACTATAAGCAGATACTATACATCAGGTCTCTAGAACTTCCTCATCTTGCATAACTGGGCTTCATACCCACTGAACATCTCCCCCACTTCCCCTCCCTCATCCTCAGGCACCACTGATTTCTGCTTCTATGCTTCAACAATTATGGAATATCCACCAGCTCAGGAACAGCTTTGTTTTAGCAGGAAAGGAAGGAGCATTAGGTGAAGCGCACATTAAAGCAAACCTGGAGTACACCTGTTTACTTGTTTATGCTACAATGCATAGTGGGGGTCCCCCTCTCTCCAGAAATACTTGCCCTGGTCCTGGTGAATTTACCCCCTGCAGCTCCACACTCAGGCTCTTCTGCCTATAATAACGTTGGCTTTAAAATTGCACCAGAATGTGATCTTTCTGAAGACATCACAAGTGACAATTAGGAATTCAATTGAAGGTAACATCCAACTCTACGCGGTGCTGCCGAGTCCAATAACTCAAATCAGGTAACACCACCTGGCAGGCAGAGGCAACGTTTTCACAGAAGGCAAGTTCTTTTCAAAAACCAGTTATAAGCGGTACCCTGATTTCAGATCCGTCAACATTTGAAAAGACATGATCTCATAATTGAAGCAATACAATGTAATCACTGTCATGTGGAATTTACTCAAGTTCTTTTTTAACAAATGGTATTCAATAAATTCCATGCCACATGTACAGCCCAAATCAATGATTTCCTTATGGCCGCTTTCTAACATTCGGAGGTGAAAACCCTTTCAGGTACTATTAGAGTCAAGGCAGGCTTGCTAGACTTCCAGCTCTGCCAGGCAGAGATGGGGCGGGTTCCGTGGCAGCTGCTGGTCCCACACAGAGTCAGGCACAGACCTATGGCTCTGTCATACCCGAGTGATTTTTGAATGGACTCCCCTAGACTACCATCATCAGGATTCTAGGATCAACAACAGCATCTGAGCTTGGCCGTCCCAGAAAGAAGAGTGAGGTGGTATGGCAGGCAGCTGGGGTTGCTATAGCAAAGTGCCATAGGCCAGGTGACTTGTCACAACAGAGATTTATTTTTCATGGTTCTGGAGGCTGCAAGTCTGACATGAAGGTGGCAGGGTGGCTGTGTTCTGGGGACCAACTCTTCCAAGTCTCAGATGGCTGACTTCTTATTGTGTCCTCATGTGGTGAAAAGAGGCAAGGGAGCTCTCTAGCCTCTTCTTATAAAATCACTGATCCCATCAAGAGAGGTGCCACCCTCATAACCTAAGTCCCTCCTGTGAAAATTAATAAAGGGGAACCTCACTAAAGAGGACTTGGGATGCTAGAAGGGGAGGCTGGCAGCAGGGAACCACTCAGAGTCAGTTACAGGAAAAACTGTCCATTACAGACCCAGCAGAAGAATGGCCAACAGGGAAGAACCATCGGTTAAAGCCTCCAACAGGGGAAGATGTACGTTGCATTTCATACAAGGAAAAATCAACTACCAATGAGACACCTCACTGCCCTGAACCTTTTCTTTTCTCTGATGGGTTTCCATTCCAAACAACTCCTCACAACTTCCTTCTTCTCCGTGAAATAATGTTTCTCTCCTTGGTTAGACTTTGTTACGGTCTTGCTATGGCTTGCTGAGCCAGATTGCAATCCTGTGATGCCCAAATAAATAATTTTTTTTTTTTTTGCTGGTAAAATAACTGGTGGGTTTATTTTTAAGGTTGATGCTCCCAATGGCCGCACCTTCAAATACCATCACATTGGGATTCAAGTTTCAACACATGAATTTGGGCAAACATAAAGACTCAATCCCCTGCAGTCAGGGAGTGGAAGGTAGTCAGTGCAGGAAGGAATGTACCGGCAGAGGATGGAGTTCTAGCAGAAGAAACTGCAAGAACAAAGCTCAAAGATGGGGACACATCTAGGAGGGTCAAACGATGGCAGTGGGGGGGGGGAGCATGTTTCTTGCTTTGGTGGGAGGGGATGTAAGAGATAAGGAGCCAGGACTCTGGAGGTCACAGGGTAGGTGGCTGGACAGTTCCTGGCCTTTGCTGCCATGCTACAGAATTCTGAATTTTTCCAACCCCATTTGGCAGAAGTTAGAGAGTTACAAGGTATTTGACCTTTATCTTACGTCATTTATAATGCACTTAAACAATCAGGTTGGCTTTGGCACTTGAGCTAAAATGATGAACTTTTTTTTTTTAATCTCAAACTAGCCAGCTAGGATATCACTTCTAACCTTAAGTACAAATATGACATCTCTTTCTAAACTCCAAGACAAAATATAATGGCTCTAAGGCTGCCCTTTGTAGCCCCAGAACCTCACTGCAGCATTGTGCGCCTGAACACCGAGATTCAGGTTCAACACCTGAACTTCTAGATCTGTGAGAACCTCCCTTCCTCCAACTTTGACTGTTCCTAAACATGCTTTGTTACAATAGGAGCAATCAGGATATAGTGCTGCACTACTTGGCCAATCAGAACTCATCTGTTGTACTCAAACTCCTTCCAATCCCTTCAATTAAGATTGGTGTATGGGGCGCCTAGGTGGCTCAGTTGGTGGAGCCTCTGACTCTCAGTTTTGGCTTGGGTCATGATTTCAGGGTTGTGAAATCGAGCCCCGCATCCGGCTCTGAGCTCAGCACAGAGTCTACCTGAGATTCTCTCTCCCTGCCCCTCTGTCCTCTGTCCTGTTCTCTCTTTCTCTCATTTAAATAAATACATCTTAAAAAAATAGATTGGTGTTGTGAGTGGAATTGTGTCCCCCAAAAAGATATGTGCAAGTCATAATTCCTAGGACCTAGGACTGTGACCTTATTTGGAAATAGGGTCTTCGTGCATTGAATCAAGTTAAGATGAGGTCAGATTGGTCAGATCAGTGTGTCACCAGTGGGAGTCGGGAGACAAGCAGGTGGGGAACATGATGTGGAAAGGAATGAGTGTAGCTTCACCAGGATCAAACTAGGATGGCTTTGGGGATTCTGTCCCCCACAGCCACCTGAAAATGCCTTAACTGGGGGCTCAAGCCACGGACAACATCTTTGTTTCAGTCCCAGAAACCAGATGTTGGGTCCTCTGAGCATAGCCTGCTCAGAACACAGTGTGTCCTCTGCTGATGTTGATTTCAGCCATGAAACCTCAGTTACCTTGATCATAGAGGTACTACTCTAGGGAGGAAAATAAAGTCCTATTTGCAGAATTGTCTAGGCTGGAGAGCTCTTGTGGTTTCATTAGTCATACCCTTATCCAACTTTCTTTTTTAATATTGGTAGATCAGTTTTTTGTTTTTTTTATTTTTTAATTTTTTAAAAGATTTTATTTATTTATTTGACAGAGAGAGAGAGAAAGATCACAAGTAGGCAGAGAGGCAGGCAGAGAGAGGGTGGAAAGCAGGCTCCCTGCCGAGCAGAGAGCCTGACGCGGGACTCGATCCCAGGACTCTGAGATCATGACCCGAGCCGAAGGCAGAGGCTTAACCCACTGAGCCACTCAGGCGCCCCTAGATCAGTTTTTTGAAGTTTCAAACATACAATGGGGAAAAGACTATCTTTTCAATAAATGGTTTTGGGAAAGCTGGACAACTCTGTGCCAAAGAAAGAAACGGGACCATTTTCCTACACCATCTGCAAAAATAAACTCAAAACGGACTAAAGACCTAAATGTGAGACCTGAAACCATAAAATTCCTAAAAGAAACCATAGGCAGTAAGTAATCTCACAGACATCAGTCTTAGTGACATTGTTCTGAATCTGTTTCCCGAGGCAAGGGAAACAAAAGCAAAAATAAACTGTTGGGACTACACCAGAATAAAAAAAGCTTCTGCACAGAAAAGGAAACCATCCACAAAATGAAAAGGCAACCTACTGAATGGGAGAAGAAATCTGAAAAGGATACATCCAATGAGGGGCTAATATCCAAAATTCATAAATAACATACAACTCAATGCTAAAGGCACAAATAATCCGATTAAAACTAAGCAGAGGACCTGAATAGACATTTTTCCAAATCAGACATCCAGATGGCCAATGGACACATGGAAAGATGCTCAACATTGCTCATCTTTGGGGAAATGCTAATCAAAACTACAGTGAGATATGACCTCTCATCTGTCAGAATGGCTAGTATCAAAAGGAGAAGAAGCATGTGGAGAAGAGGGAACCCTTGTGAACTGTTGGTGGGAATGCAAATTGGTGCAACCAGTGTGGAAATTCCTCATGGAGGTTCCTCAAAAAATTAAAAAACTAGAAAATTAAAACTAGAACTATCATATGATCCATTAATTTCACTACTGGGTATTTACCCCAAAGTAAATGAAGACACTAATCCAAAAAGATGTATGCATCCCTATAGTTATTGCAGCATTATTTAAAATAGCTAAGATATGGAAGCAACCTAAGTGTCTATCAATAGAGGAATGGATAAAGAAGATAGATTTATATATATATATATATATATATATATACACACACACACATACATACATATGATATATATCATGATATATAAGATATATATATCATGTCTTTTATATATATATAAAATATGTATCTTCCTTTATATCTATATCTTCCTTTATACATATCTTCATATATATATAAATTATATATATATACATAAAGGAATACCATTCAGCCTTAAAGAAGAATGAGATCTTGCCATTCGTGACAACCTGGATGGACCTAGAAGGTATTATGCTAAGTGAAATCAATCTAAGAAAGCCAAATACCATACAATTTCACTTCTATGTGGGATCTAACAAACAAAATAAATGAATAAATGGATATAGATTCATAAATACAGAGAACAAACTAGTGGTTGCTGGGGAGGAAGGAATCATGGGATGGGCAAAGAGGTACAAACTTCCAGTTATAAATGAATGAGTCATGCAGACCAGAAGTACAGCATAGGGAATCTAGTCAATAGCATAGTGAAATGTTGTGGGGTAAGCACACTTATTGTGGTGATCAGTGCATAATGTGTAGGATTGTTGAATTGTGAGGCTATCAAACTGAAACTAATATAACATTATATATCAACTTTACTCAATAATACCAAAACTTTTTTAAAAAGTGACCGGGGGATGCCTGGGTGGTTCAGTCGGTTAAATGTCCGACTCTTGGTTTCAGCTCAGGTGGTGATCTCAGGGTCTTGAGATCGAGCCTGGCATCAGGCTCTGCGCTCAGCACAGAATCTGTTGGCGAGTCTCTCTCCCTTTCCCTCTGCCCCTCTGGCTCATGCTCATTCTCTCTCTCTCTCTCTCTCAAATAAATAAATAAATATTTTTTTTTTAAGGTGGCCCAAAGGGCTCAGTGCTTTCCGCAGTGACACACCCAGCCTGAGGCACAGCTTTGAGTGGGAAACTGAGAGTTCCATCCCCCAGCTCCTGGCACTCTGCCCAGATCCCTTGGGGAAATGACTGACCATGACAGTCCCTTGCTGCCCTAAGCATCCGGGAGAGGTATTCAGAATGTGTCATGGTCTAATCCCCACTCTGCCACCTGCCAATGGATGGTCCTGGAAAATCAGGGATCTTCTCATGCCTCAGTTTTCATATCTGCAAAATCAAGATGTTAATACATGATACCCACCTGGGGGGATTATTGTGAGGGGCAAACAGATTAACGTAAACCAGTGAAGTTCTTAACACAGTACCTGGCAGATAGTAACTATGTCATATTTGCTATAACTAACCAGAGGTACAGGGAGTAAAAACAGTTGGTTATTCCCAGGGGTGAATTTAAAATTATTTTTATCCAGTTTATAGGAACTCTTGAATGAAAGAATGGATGAATAAATAAACGGATGATTGGATGAGTCAAAATACTTCTGAAGGATAGCTAATGGCTTTGCTATTTTTCCACCTGACATGTCTAGGTAACAGGGAATTCCTTCATCGTAGGGAGTTCGTGGTGTGACATTGGACACCGGGGCCTCCCTACAGGGTGGACATTTAAGGGCACGGGGCTCTAAATTCAAATCATCTTCCTAGCCACAAAGTCACCAGGCCCTCCCATGTTCCAGCACAGGCTAACTGGGGCCTTGAGTTGCAGGAGGGAATCCCATCTATGACCAACATGAATTTCAGCTCCATGTTTAGCTTGTCATCTCACAGAAGCGGGAGCCTAGAAGTGAAAGTGAAAACACAGGGAGACAGAAATAGATGCAAAGCTCTCATTTTAGCATTTTCTGTCCTGTTGGGAAGAGAGTTAAATTTATACCATCTCAGGATGTCAGAGGTACGGTTCACTTTAAAAAGGCATCTACTCTGTCTCCATCCAGGAAGCACCTACTATGTGCTCCCTCCTGTGCCTGAGGTCAGGAATGTCCAGAAGACCTAGATGCAGCCCCTCTCCTCCACTGGATCATGGAGAAAAGCCAAGTAATCCAATATTTCTGAGAGCTGAGGGAGAGAGGGGGCTATGAACTGAATTCTTACCATACGAGAGGGTGGAAAAGCCCTCTTAGACCTGTCTTGAGGGTAAGAGAAAGCTGCAGGGGGAAGGTACATCTGAGTCTGGGCTCAGCGGACAAAGAAGAGCTTACTGTTGGGAAAGCTGGGAAGCCCCTCCCAGAAGCAACAGCATATGCAAAGGCACTGGGGCATCAAGAGGACTTGGCGCTTTTGTTGTGGCTATGGCTGTAGTTAATATGTGTTGGATGGGGGGGTGGGAGATGGGCACAAGCAAAGCCAGGAAGGAACTTAAACTCTGCCCTGCCAGCTATTGGAGGGCCGTGAGCAGGAGAGCGTCACGATGTGATCAATCCATCTCCTCATTTTCACCGAGGAAGACGATGAGGACCTGAAGAAATGACTCTCCTAGGACCATGAAGTGAGTCCCTGTTGGTGGCAGGACTCTCTAAACTCCATGTTCAATGCCTTTCCATTCTACTCTATTGCCCACTCGAAACCCAGGAAAAACAAAACAAAACAAAAACATCGACCAAAGCTCCATCTGGAGAGAGGCCACGGAACGATAAGGAATTCTGGTCAGAGTTCTTTGAATTTCCGTTCCACTTGACAGCTTGAAGACTCAGCTTCCTCATCTGTAAAATAGAGAAGATCACATCGTCCATGCAGGACTAAATGAGGCAAACATTATGAACACACCCAGCATAGCTATTGGAAAGGAGTGGGGGGAACAGCTGTCATAGCCTTGGATGGGAGGAGACCATGCTGGAAAATCCCATCTTACTTCATCAAAGAAATCCATAAACCAGGGGTATTTTCTTGGGTGATCTTTAGAGGAAATGCTCAGGACTCTGTGTTAGGCTTTTTCCCTTGACCTACCCAATCTCTCTTGGCCAAATTAGTAGGGGCGCCGCCTGGGAAGACCTTGCCTCCTGCAAACCTCTCTACTCAGCATTGGTATTCTGAGCAGCTTTGCTTGTCTGAAATGATTACCCACAAGTTATTTGCACCAATTTGCATGTCATGTTTATTGCGTTTTGAAATGGTTCTTTTGTTTCCAGTACGGCAGACATACTGGAGAATGAGCAAGGGGAGGAGTGTAATCTATCTGAATGTAGGAGTAGTAAACAGTCTTTAGCCAAGCTGAGAGATGTGTCTGTGCTGAGAACATGTAATGTGTTTTTGAAGCTGGGAATGCACAAGTACAAGGGGTGTGGGGAACCGCTCTGCAAAGCATGCATTTCAGTAGCTCGCAGTGTCACTTCAACCCAGAGACCTGGGTGGCACCTGATCACCACACCAAACTGGGGAGGGGAAAAGGACACTTGATGGAATTGTGTAATTAAGCAGCGGTAGGCTACTTGTCATCTTGTAACAGCTACATGCTGGTGAGTCTCTCTGCTCTATGGGAGCAGCGAAACACAAACAATGTTTCTCTATCTTCTGCCTCTGTCTATTGACAGGGGTGACCTGGTTGTTCATTTTGACTTTTTAAAATTCTCTCCTTCCTTGATTCCTCTCTGGCTGCTCTGTAGTGCCCTAAATGTCTGGGTCCACCAGGGTCAGTCCTGGGACCCCCTCGTCTCTTCCGTCTACTCTTCCCTTGTTAGGAACGTGCCATTCCACACATAGGGTCTCTAAGAGAATGAATGCAAAACCCTTCCTCTGGTTTTGAAATTAGATTCTTTTCCAGGATGGGATCTTTGGTGTAAGCCTGAGCTGCCACCGGGAGAAGGAAGCCAACCTGGGAAGAGAGCCTGCACCGAACGTGGTTTGGGGTCAGGGGGCTCCCTATAGACACAGCCCTCCTTCCACCGAGCTTTGGTCACCAAAGCTCTGGAGGGAAACACTCCAGCAGCAGGTGTTTTATTGTCTTTATTGTATCCATGAGAAACTGCAGGCTCTCAGAGTGGAACCAAGCTGGGACCCAGCACCAGAGTGCTCTAACCACTCACTGCCTCATATGGCCTCCGAGGGCTCCACCCTCAGTGCAGGGGAGACACGCCTGGCATGTTTGATGAGTGAATGAATGAACGGATGGATGGATGAGGTTGATGCCCTGTAGGTCCTGCTCCTAGAGTGCTTCCCTGGAGGGACCAGAATGCTTCCACGCATATCTCTCCAGCCAGCGCCCCGCAGCGCGTGTTCCCTATAGCGGGGGGATGACGCATGGGGCTATGTAGGCATGAGGATGCATTCCTGGGACCTCTGCCCAAGCACGTGGCTCTGGTTTTCAGGGTATTTCCCTTCACTAGTGACAAGGTGGCCTGGCCTGGCCATTTGTTTCCTTAAGGCTAGGGTTGGAACTGCAAAGAGCCAGGAGCCGTGAGACCCTGGTGTTCTTGCTTAGAAAGCTGGTGGGTCCCCCCAGGTGGAGCTGTGGGAACTGGGTTCCCAGAAGCTTCTTTCTCAGTGTCTGGTCCTGAGGCTCCCTCAGGCGGGGTGGGGGGGGGCTGGCCACAGCTCCACTGAGGACAGGCAGGGGCTGCAGTGCTGGGGAGAGAGAGAGCCTGCCTTGCTTTGCTTGTGAAGTATCGGCTAGTAATCCAGGCCAACGAGTCATCCGCCTGGTGTTTGCAGGCTAGCGTTTCTGCCATCGCTGTAGGAAGGACGTGCCGGGGCTGGCCCACTGGTCCCAGAAGGGGAGGAGAACCGCGTGGAACAGCCAAGCCCAGCAGGCCGTAGCCACAGTGAGTGACCGTAGCAGACCTGCCTGGCTGAGCCCAACCAAGGTCAGAGCCAACACCCTGGGGCGGCTAAGTGATTGTTGTAAGCCCCTGGACTGGGGACGGTGTATTATGGAGCTCTAGCTAACTGATTCTGGTGACCTTGCTCAGGTTGCTGTGTCTCTCTTTCCCATCTGTAAAGTTGGGAATTTTTTAAAAAGATTTTGTTTATTTCCTTACGTAGAGAGCACGGGGGACAGGGGTGAAGAGGCAGAGGGAGAGGGAGAGAGAATCCCAAGCAGACTCCCCGCAGAGTGTGGAGCCCGACTCAGCAGGGCGCAATCCCAGGACGCTGAGATCATGACCTGAGCCAAAATCAAGAGCAGGACGCTTAACTGACCGAGCCACCCAGGCGCCGCAGAGTGGGGAATCAACAGTGCCTGCCCCATGGGATTTTTCTGCGGGACAGGTGAGTTAACATTTGTGAAGCCGCTGCCTCATAGCAAGAGCTTTGTAAGTATTTGCCTAATAAAACACACATCTTTGTGTTCATGTGAACAACACTTGTGTCCCACACATGACTGTGAGCTCCATGAAGTTAGGATCACACCTGTTTGCTCACATTGTCCCAGTGGCTCCTACAATGCTTGGCCCATAGGGGGCATTTAGTACATGCCTGTTGACCTGATCATGGGTATTTCTTGTCCCTAACGCAGGTGTGAACTGTCAGGCCAGATGTGGGGTTTCCTTTTTATTTATTTATTTATTTTAATTTTTTTTAAATTTTAAATTATTTTTTTACTTTATTTATTTATTTGTTTGTTTATTTGTATTTTAGAGGTTTCCTTTTTAAACAATCTACCCGTGTAGTGAGCCCTGAGGAAATGCCAGGTGTGCTGTGAAATTGATTTTCTCACACTTCTGACGGCTGAGGGTCCAAGGTCAAGGTGTCAGCAGGGTCAGGCCCTGGGGAAGCCACTTCATGCCTTGTAGAAGGCTGCCTTCTTGCCATGTCCTCACATGGTGCAGAGAGAGGGAGAGAGATCGGGAGGGAGCAAACTTCTTTCTGGTATCTCTTCTTTTAGGGCACTCATCCCACCATCAGGGCCCTCCTACTCATGACCTCGTCTAAACCTAATCACCTCCCAAAGGCTTCACCTTTAAATACCAGAGGTTGGGGCTTCAACATATGAATTTGGGGGAATGGGGAACACAGTTCAATCTATAGCAACATGTGAAGTGGGTCGACTTACCTTCATTGTGAAGATAAGGGAAGTGGAGATCAGAGAGGTGAAGTAACTTGCCTAAGGTCACACAGCTAAGAAGTAGCAGAACTAAGATCTGACTCCAGGTCTGAGACTCGAGTTCCCATGTTCTTCCCTGCATGTCTCAGGGTGGGTAGATAGTAAATCTGAGCACCTCATGGACAACAGTGGAAAGAGTTGCAGGAATCAGGAAAAGGTCCAGTTTGTGAGATTGCAGGCTTGGCTGGAAAGGAGAAGGCGACCCTTTGAAGGGAATCTTTAATTAGACAGGTTCAGCTCCCTCTTGCAGGGATGTCTGGTTGACACTCACTGCCAGAAGACACCTCGTGTCAGCACGTCCTCCCAATGGGCGGAGGCCTCCCCCCAGCCGCCAGCACACACTTTCAAAGGTGGTTTATTGAAGTTTGCTCCCCAGGGCCACTTCCTGAGCAGAATGTGAAGGCAGTGCAAGATGCTTATGCGGAGGTTTTCTTCCTTGGGCGGCATTGGAGGGGATGGAATCTAGTCTGAGTAAGCAGGTCCAGGCAGCCTGGGACTTCTGGGGCCGAGATGCTCGGAGCTGCTAAGCCAGACCATTGGTTCCTCTGTCTCGCTGGATCCTCCGGGAGAGCATGGCAGGGAGTGGCATCCTTGTGGCTTCCCTGCTTCCTTCAGCAGCCCTCTCCCACCCTCTGGACCCCCCCCCCCGGGGTCCTGGAAGGGAAGAGGAGCTGGAGGACCCAGATCATGGCACCAAGAGTCAGAGGTCCAGGAGTCTGGTGTCAGGTGGAATTCTCCCAGCTCTGCAGCCTACACGCACTTACTCTGACCCTCGATTTCCCCCACGTAGAAAATTAAGAACTCTAAGTGCTCTGGGAGCGATAATTCAATGCCCTAAATAATAATAAAAGTAACTATAAAATTTATTCACTACCTTCGATATCCTAGGTCCAAGGAAAACTGCTTTATATATATACACCATCTCATGTAATCATTGCAAACAAAAGATTGTAGGATCAATTCCCTCTTTGTTTTACAAATGAGGAAACTAAATCTCTGGGAGGTTAAATTAAAGTTACCTCCAGTGACAGTTGGCTATACTTTTGGGTACCCACGCAGCAGCCATTTCTACCTTCCCCCTTCCTAAGAGAACCACAAGTTTACCCAAGCAACCCTCTGTCCCTACACATCTCGGGATCCAGAACTCAGCCCCATGGTCCCTAAGCCACCCACCATGCGGTGTTCAAGACAATGCTAATGCTCCTTGGTGGCCCGTGGCTCGTACGGGGTAGGAGCTTCTCCTGAGCTGATGGCTTTGTTCAACGTGTGGCCCCAGCTCCCTCTGGCAGCCACCTTGTGAGCATGAGGGAACCCCGCTCAGGTTGAGCAGAAAGGGAAGAAATTGAGTCTCTGACGCCAATGTTGAGTTGTCTAGCTGGTCACTCTTCAGCCTGCTCTCCCTCTAGACTTCCTGCTTTGTCAGATCATCAATTTTCTTCTGTTTCAACCCAGTCCGACACTATCTGAATCCTCCTGATGGACACAGTTAACAAACAACTGATAGGAGACAAACGCAGATTAATCCAGCTCTGAACTTGTCCCCTTTCATATCAGTACCCAAATGAGGTAAGATTTCTTGTCTGTTTCAATAAATAGTTGAACAAGCATTGATTGAGTGATTACTAAGTATATAAACATTTTACATACAGGAAATAATTCAATTCTCACAGTAGGCTAAGAAGGCAGATTGAATTGCTATCTTTCTTTTTTTGTTTTCCAAAAGAGCAAACAAAGACTCAGAGAGGTTAAGTGACACAGGTGAAGTTTGAAAAGCTTGTAAGTGGCTGAAAGTGGTTTCAAAACCAGATACCCAAAATTTTCCACTGTTGCACACTGTTTCCACAACCCCTGCCACCTGCAAGCCTCTCTCTCCCCAGGGACATCGGCAGCAAACCATAGAGTGAGACCAATTCCTCCTAGTTTCAACTTTCCCCACACACTCTGGAGAATTGCCCCTAAGGTACCATCAGGAGTTGAGGTGAGATCAGGTCTTCAGGTGAGAAAGACTATCTGGGAATTAGGAGGGGAAGCAAGAGAACTTCTTCCATTTTGATGGAAAAGAAGACATCCTAGCCATAGTTCCCTCCCTAGTGGACATGCTAGGCTCTGATTCCTCTCTTATCTAAGACTTACTTCTTCCGGCAGGAAATACATTCATCAGCACAAATGTGTTGAGCATCTACTATGTGCCACACTTAGTTCTAAGTGCCCAGGAGAGACCAATGAAGAACACAAAGTTCTAGTTGTCAGGGGCCATCCTTGCCATGGGGAGTGTTGGTTGGATCCTGACTCTCCCAGTCTTGAAGGAGTGGCCTCATGTAGAAGATGAACCTTGTTGGTGCTTTCTTAAAACTTTGTGATCATCTAAACACCTAGTTTATTATTTTTTAAAAGATTTTATTCATTTATTTGAGAGAGAGAGAGAGAGAGAGAGAGAGCGCGCGCAACCACAAACAGGGGGAGGAGCACAGGGAAAGAGAGAAGCAGACTCCCAGCTGAGCAGAGCCCAACGTGAGCTTTGACCCCAGGACTCTGAGACTGTGATCTTGGCGAAAGGCAGACGCTTAACCCACTGAGCCACCCAGGTGCCCCTTGGTTTATTTTTAATAGCCCCAGTTGCTGACGGCATGCCAAGACTAGAGGGAGGGATCTCAGGCAGCACCTAGTTTCAAGCTGCCTGGAAGCCAGACCCCCAGGCTTTTAAAGTATGCAAATATGTACAGTCCTGTGAGACCAGAATTGGGAATCCTTCTGGCCACCAGACCAGGTGATCTGGAGGTGTCCTCTGCGCAATGGTTGCAAAGACCAGGGCTCCAGATGAGTGTGTAAGCTCTTTTCTGGGAGGTACTGATGAGCCACACTGGGCAAGGGCATGAGTGCTCATGCTCCCCAGAGCACCTGCATAGCTGCCACTAATGTGGCAAACCAGAAGCCTTCCCCTCAGAGGGGAGCTCGGCAGGTGCGCAGACCTCTCTCATGGACAGACAGGGCGTGCCTCTCAGTCTGTGGTCTCCTCAGTGCTCTGGAGGTGGGAGCCCACCATGATCAGCCACCAGAGCCAGATGCTCGAGCGGTATCCCCTGGGCTGCCACGACAGAAACTGGGGCACCAGACATAAAAACAAAAATGGGACACCAGACGTGTGTGTAAAAGCTTCCCTCTGGGAGACAGTGGCACAGTAGAGCATGGGCAGAGGGAGAGGTCGGGCTGGTGCACGCCATGAGGGTTGGTGCAACATGGTGCTCACTAGCTCCTCCATTTCTGGGGAGAATCCCAACAGCCCCAGCTCCTACAGCAGATACTTTAAGATCCGTAGTCGAATCTCCTTCCCACTCAGTCTGGCGCTTTCCAAACTGCTCCTGCTATCGGCCCTGAGGTGAGTGAGTCTGTGGGTGAGCCCTTTGAGAGTGGTCTCACAATTCCCTGCGGCCCAGGGAATGTGGGTGCAAGCCCCATTGATCTCTAAGACCAAATGCTTTGGGACTTGCCTCTCAGGGGCAAGTCATAAGAGTTGGGGTGCCTGATGTGGGCTATGAACCCTGTGCTCCTTAGGGAGAAGCCCCAGATTTGTGAGATCCCTTCCAATGTTGAGTCACCATTTGGGGGTGGGGTTTGGGGCAAGACTCAGCCTATCCCATCTGCCTGGATGGGGTCTTTTCCTCATTGGATGTGAAGAAGCTTTTCAGGTAGTGTTCAGGCCTTTTTCAGAGGAGCTTGTTTCATATGTAGCTGTAGATTCAGTGCATCCATTGTTCCATGGGAAGAGGTGAGTTCAGGACGTTTCTACGCGGCCGTCCTGGGCCCCCCTCTTATCCCCCTACTTTCAGTCTGACTGTATCATGACATCAGGGTGAATTTCTTGAAGACAGCATATAGCTGAGTCATGCTGATTATTTATTTCAATTTTGTATTTAGACCATTTGCATCTCATGTAGTTATTTATAGACTAGGGCTTAAGTCATTTATTTTGTTTATTTATTTTTCTGTTCTCTCTGTTTTCTTTCCCCTGCCTTTCTGTGGGCTACCTGACCATTTTTAGGTGAAATCTGGACATTTTAAAATTATGCAACTGGGCTCTAGATTTTATTTAAACAGTGTTTTAGTGGGTTTGGAGGATACTACTCCAACAGGCGAAGGGGAGACACTGCCCCAGGTGGAGGTGGGAGCCGCTGTCCAGGTTCCCCAACTTGACCTTTGTTTGTTCTTAGGGAGGGGCCTCCTCATCACTACCAGGTGGGGGTGGAAGGCCAGCCCCCCTTCCATGTTCTGTTGACAGTTTTGGGAAAAAAGCCTCGTTACCAGCTGGGCAGTGCCAGGGGGCATTTCTGGTTTCTTACTTGGATTTCTCTGACACAGCCTTAGTAGGTATGTTGGGGAACCTTGTTACAACATAATGAGGCAACATTCTAGGCTCCCCACTTGGCACTTGCTGACCTGGGTCAGGGTGGGGCTTCATTTTTTCCTGTGGTCTCTGGTCTAAAGTGGAGTGGTTAATGTCTGACACTGTTCTATCTTACTAGGCTGCCTCTTCCCTCGTCCATTGGCTAAAGGAAGCGAGCTTTGTTGGGGTTCGTTAACTATGTCTGTTCCTGTTGGCAGATGACGGTTGGTGCTGGCTTCTTCAAAGTTTGAGTCCAAGATATATGCAAACCTAGGGAACTCATCACCACATCATTCCTTGGGTCCTGAGGTCTCTAGCCAGTCTGCCTTCTTCTTTCCACCTTGTGGAGTCTCCATATGTGTGTTTCATACATCATGTCTAGAGTTTGGGGGCACCTGGGTGGCTCAGTCAGTTAAGCATCTGACTCTTGATTTCTGCTCAGGTCCTGCTGTCAGGATCCTGGGATCGAGCCCCACGTTGGGCTCCTCCATGCTCAATGCAGAGTCTGTTTGTACCTCTCCCTCTGCTCCTATCCCTGCTCCTGCTCATGCATGCTCTTTCTCAAATAAATAAATCTTTAAAGAAATATCTAGAGTTTTTAATAGTACTTAAGAAAGAGGAATAGGGAAAACCCTCCTCAGAAATACAGGTCTCCATGAAGATATATTTTTAATTGGAAAAAGCAACATACATAACAGGTTTAAGGACTGTGTGTGTGTGTACGTGTGTATGGACACAGACTATCTCTGGATGGTCAACCACAAAACACTGATAACATTGTTGCTATGGGCACTGGGGTCAGGGAGGGAAGGAGAACTAAACTTCTACCCCTATTCTTTTATGCCATTTCAAATTTATACCTTGTGCATGGGTCACATACTCAATCGAAAAAATAAATTTGTTTTATTTATTTTTGTTTCTTTTTTTAAAACTCTCTTATTTTTTCAGTGTTCCAAGATTCATTGTTGATGCACCACACCCAGTGCTCCATGCAATACGTGCCCTCCTTAATACCCACCACCAGGCTCACCCAACCCCCCACCACCTCCCCTCCAAAACCCTCAATTTGTTTCTCAGAGTCCACAGTCTCCCATGGTTTGTCTCCCTCTCCGATTCCCCCAACTCACTTCTCCTCTTTCACCCAATGTCCTCCGTGTTATTCCTTATGCTCCACAAGTAAGAGAAACCATATGATAATTGACTCTCTCTGCTTGACTTATTTCACTCAGCATAATCTCTTCCAGTCCCGTCCATGTTGCTACAAAAGTTGCGTATTCACCCTTTCTGATGGAGGCATAATACTCCATAGTATATATGGACCACATCTTCTTTATCCATTTTTCTGCTGAAGGGCATCTTGGCTCCTTCCACAGTTTGGCGACTGTGGCCAATGCTGCTATGAACATTAGGGTACAGATGGCCCTTCTTTTCACTACATCTGTATCTTTGGGGCAAATACCCAGTAGTGCAATTGCAGGATCATAGGGAAGCTCTACTTTGAATTTCTTTTTTTTTAAATTTTTTAAATTTTTTATAAATATATAATGTATTTTTATCCCCAGGGGTACATGTCTGTGAATCTCCAGGTTTACACACTTCACAGCACTAACCATAGCACATACCCTCCCCAATGTCCATTAACCCCACCCCCCTCTCCCTATCCCCCTCCCCACAGCAACCCTCAGTTTTGTTTTGTGAGATTAAGAGTCACTTATGATTTGTCTCCCTCCCGATTGCATCTTGTTTCTTTTCTTCTTTCCTACCCCCCAACCCCCCACGTTGCATCTCCACTTCCTCATATAAGGGAGATCATATGATAGTTGTCTTTCTCCGATAGCCAAACTATGGAAAGAACCTAGATGTCCATCAACAGATGAATGGATAAAGAAGATGTGGTATATATACACAATGGAATACTATGCAGCCATCAAAAGAAATGAAATCTTGCCATTTGCGATGACGTGGATGGAACTAGAGGGTATCATGCTTAGTGAAATAAGTCAATCGGAGAAAGATTACTTTGAATTTCTTAAGGAATCTCCACACTGTTTTCCAAAGTGGCTATGCCAGCTTGCATTCCCACCAACAGTGTAAGAGGGTTCTCCTTTCTCCACATCCTTGTCAACCCTTCTCCAATGAAAACATACAAATGGCTAACAGATGAAAAAATGTTCATCATCATTAGCCATGGGAGATTCAAATCAAAACCACATCGAGATACAACCTTAAAGCAGTTAGAATGACCAAAATTAACAAGACAGTAAATAAACTCGTTTTAAAAAGAAGGTATCATGATGAATATCTTTCACATTCTCTGAGAATGTCTCTGTGACTATCTCCCTAACACTCTGTGTTACATGCTGTGGGCTGCCTTGTGTCCCTCAGAATCCACTTGTGGCGGTCCTAACCCCTAGAACCTGAGAATATGACAGTGAGAATGTAGGGTCTTGAAAGAGGTAATTAAGTCAAAATAAGGTCATCAGTACGGATCCTAATCCAATCTGACTGGTGTCCTTATACGAAGAGGGGAGTAGGATACAGACAGGCCCAGAAGGAAGACCCTATGTGAGGACAGGGCCAAATGTGGCCCTCTGTAAGCCAGGGAGAGAGGCCTCGAGAGAAACCAGCCCTGTCAACACCTTGCTCTTGGACTTCTGACCTCCAGGACTGGGAGCAGATCAATTCCTGCTATTTAAGCCCTCCTAGGCTGTGGTACTTGTCATGACGGCCCAAGCGGACTAATACACCATATTTGTGGATGACACTGAGTGGGAGGCCTGGGACAGATGATCCTCCCATCACCCCAGTACAGTCCTTCCAGCACACCTTCTGTGGGATCTTTGAGTCCCAGACTGACTGCTGGAGAGGAGTCCTATTCCAGTATTCCCTGAGTGGGGAGACCCTACCTTTCCTCAGACTCTCTACCATGGTGGGAGCAGCACGAGGAACCTCCCCGGGATGGCTTCATCTATAACTGGGAGCCTGAGCTTCACCTAGCGCCATGTGGGTTCTCTATCAGTTACACACCTCAGGGGAGCAGAGCTGATGAAATAGGGTCCCTCCACCTCCCAACAGGAATAGTCTGCAGTTTTTTGGTGCACATACTTTGAAGGACATCATCTCCCATGCTTTGCAGTGGTCCTTTATAGAAAGACCTGAGGGACCCACCCCACTCTGGTCCTAAAGTCAAAAGCATTTATCACCCACCCAACTGACTCTACTTCCTTTTAAAACATCCAAACCTATCAAGTCATCAGGGTGGTGGGATTGAGCCCCATGTTGGCTCTGCACTGAGCATGCAGGGAGCCTGCTTAAGATTCTTTTTCCCTCTCCCACTGCCCTTTCCCCCACATCTCATGCTCTCTGTCTCTCAAAACAACATCAGAGCATGTGCTGGCCTCTTTCTATCATGGTCATGGTCGGGCTACTTGATAATCACTTACAGCCATAGTCTTTGAATGATTTTCACTTCTCTTTTCCCACTATTTAAAAAAAAATCTTTCTCCTTGTTATTGTTTGAAGCATTTCAGTATTATTTCACCCCTGTTTTTGTTGTAAGCTGCTTGAACTCTGGAGATGTATGTTTATGAACTGATGGGCACATATGAACAGGTGGAAGGAGCTAATCTCCAGCTCTCACAGAGGCAATGTTTAATAGCAGCAGGAGCAATTAGAGCAGTGATGGATATTCCTGAAGACTGGTGTGCGGATGACTCTGTGGTGCCCTTTTCAGGCCTGGTTTCATTCGATCTCGTGATCACCCCCTCAGGAAATATATTGTCTTCAGTTTATAGAGAAAATCAGAGGTTCTAGGAGGTTATAACACACGGTCAGAGCTCCCACCTGATTTTTTAAGGAGCTGAGTGTGGATTTGAAATGTCGCTGTTGAATTCCACAGGCCGTGCTCTTAACGATTGGAATGTTTCTTGCCAAGAGGGAGGCAGGTGTTTACCTTGTGCCAGACACGGGGAAAGATGTTTGTCACATCATCGTCCTCTATTAGTTCTGTGAGACAGGGCTTTGCTTATAGCTGGTTCTTCAGTGTCTAGAACATGTCTGGCACTGAGTAAGTGCTCATTCCATATTCATTGAATATATGGAATGCGTGTGTAGTGTACAAGAATGAAGGGATACATGAATGAACCCGAGAATCAAGAGCTGTGGGAATACAAAAGCAGGAAAGATTTTTTCCCAATTTGGGATCCGTGAAAGGAAAAGAGAACAGTCGGTAAAAATTCCCTCTGATTGTGGCAGTGAAATTCTCTGAAACCTCCAAACAGGTTCTGTGATCTGTTCAGGACCAGGTAGGAAGGCAGAAGTCAGACCTCTGGAGGCATCGCAGGGAATCTAGACGGGGGAGATTCCACACCCGGATGTGGGAGAAAAGGCAATTCTCACCCACATGAGGGAGAGAAGGGAATAGGAGAACCCCAGGTCTGTCTGCGTCATAGCCGGAGGGCAGAGACTTGGAAATATTTTTTCCATAGAAATCTGCTTTGCAACCAAAGTTTTCCCAGATGGACCTTAAGGTTCTTCCTCTTGTAGAGTGCTCTGTTTGTCTCTCAGGGTTGTTGGATCTGGGGAAGGTTGTCCTGACCCATCGGTTGGGCGTAGGCTGTGTGCACCTTCAGGGAATTGCCTAGGGACCCCAAAGAAGGTCCCCAAAGGAAAGCCTGTTTGTGAAACTCCCATTCAAAAAGGCAGAGGGGCAGGGAATCAAGCAGAAATGTCAGCACGGACCTCTCACCATGGAAGGTGCTGGAAAGAGGCTTCATCCCAGAACAGGGAACCACTAGAATACCAAGTTACTCATGCTCTAAACCAACTCTTCCCTCCCAGGTCAAAAGTGGGCTCAACCTAAGGCAGCACGGCCTCCCTCTAGAGCGACCTCTTGAAAAAACCTTTTGGAGGTTCCAATCTCATTGCTGAAGAGGTAATGAAGAAGGAGATTAGAAGTGGAAAGAAAATCCTCTTAAAAACCTCCACTCTGAAGGCAGTTTAATATTTCTTTCCAGTTCCAGGATTGCCTTGGATGCAAAAAACACAAAGGCTGCAACTTCCAGGACCGGGATGTGGGCCCTCCGACGGCTGGGCAGCCCCTTCCCTGGGCATGCACAACCTCAGTGGTGTTCACAATCACAGTGAATGCAAGCATTGTGTGGAGTGCTTTTGGGTTTACAGAACTTTCGTGCATCTGATACTTCATTCACTCCTTCCAAGCAGCCTGAGTAACTGAGGCTTTGGCTGTGAGACCCATCTGGACATGTTGCCTCTGACTGGCAGGACCCAAGTGCCTTCTTCCATCCCAGAGGTGCTGTGGGAGGCCCCTCTGCAAAGCTAGGCCAACCTTCCTGATCAGGAGCTGTGTCTTCCTCCTAGGCTTTCCAAACCTTCCAGAGGCGGGTCATAGCAGCATCTTCTCCACTCACGGAGGAGCAACTGGGCTTGGAGAGCAAGTGTCCTACTCGAGGTGACCATCTTGGTTGTGAACTCATATCTTCAGGATGCTAGAGCAGTTGCCCGCCCAAGGCTCTGAGCTGTCCCATTCCGCGCTTAGGACTCTTCGAGCCCCAAAGTAAGGCCTCCTTTTGCGCATGCGCTGGTCCTGCTGGAGGACCGGCTCTGGATGTGTAGGCAGCCCCATTGGGCGCTGTCCGAGGGGGCGTGGCTTTCCTTGGCCTGTGTCATCAGAGTGGGCGTGGCTGTCTTCAGCCTGCATTCTGCATATTTTAGAACCCAAAAGCTTAGAGACGCACTGCGGGTTTTTCCCAGGGGCTACAAGCGTTATCAGATGGGAGGAACATTCCACGGGGGGAAGTGGCGATGGCCCCCAGGGGTGGCCAGAAGGTGGGATTTAATCTCCCATAATGCCATCAGCTATTTCCCCCATTCCTGGTCATGGACAGTTGATGGTTTTCAGTGCCATATAAGGGGCTGTGGAAATGCCCCCGTTCCACAGCCACACCCACATGTCCTTCATCTGCTCCCTTCCGGCATAGTTACAAATGAGATGTCTGCCTGGCGCGTCCCACCTCTGCCCCGGGAGCATGCACTCATGCTAGCTGTGTGCTCTTGGGCAAATTGGTTAGCATTATGGATTGAATTGTGGAACACCCCCCGCCCATGATACTCTGAAGTCCTAACCCTCAGCACCTCAGAATATGACCTAATTTGGAAATAGGGTCGTTGCAGATGTAATTAGTTAAGAAGAGGTCATACTGGAGTGGGGTGGGCCTTAATTCACTATGACCCGAGTGTCCTTATAAGAAGAGGAGAAGGGACATACATAGAGGAGAAGGCCATGGGAAGACAGAAACACAGAGTGAAGGCTCTGTGACAGTGGAGACAGAATTGGAGGGACAAAGCTGTAAGCCAAGTAACACCCAGGATTGCCAGTAACCTCCAGAAACTAGGAGAAGAGCATGGAGCTGACTGCCCTTCAGAGCCCTCTAGAAGGAACCAACCTTGCCAACACCTTGATTTCAGACTGGCTTCTAGCTTCTGGAACCGTGAAAGAATATATTTCTGTTGTTTTAAGTCACCCAGTTTATGATGATTTATTCCAGCTTCTGTAGAAAATGAATGTATTTAGCCATGCTGCCAGAGCGCTGAAAGGGCTGGCATCATGTCTCTCTCTCTCCTTGAAACTCTTAGGTGTCTCCCCCTTAGTTTCAGATCAGCTGTGGCTATCTGGCATGGCTCACCAGGCCTTTCCCATCTGGTTCCTGTTCTGCCCACCTCTCGGGCCTCCTCCCCAGTCCTTCCTGCCACGAGCTATCGGGCATAGCTACAAAAATGCCTTGCCGTTCCTGGCCTGGGGAACCCCTCTTCATTCTGCAAAACCCAGCCCAAATGTTCCCTCCTCAGGAAAGGCTTTCGCAGGTCTATCTAGACAGAGAGAGTGAGTTGCTGTCTCTTCAGTGATTGAGAGCACCCTGAAATACCTCTGTGCTTGCCGTAACCCAAAACCAGATGCCACATGGGGGCACCTGGGGGAGTTCAGTAAGTGAAGCATCTGCCTTTGACTCAGCTCATGATCCCAGGGTCCTGGGATCAAGTCCAGCATTGGGTTCCCTGCTCAATGGGGAGCCTGCTTCTCCCTCTCCCCTCTCACTCCCCCTGCTTGTGTGCGCGCTCTCTCTCTGTGTCAAATAAATAAATAAAATCTTAAGGAAAAAAAAAGGACAGATGCCACACTAGGACAGACACTTTTGTTCACTATTGTGTCTAGATAATGGGCACTCGCTAAATATTTGCTGAATGAATGTATGAATTAAGGCAGGAGTAAAGGCAGGCTGGCAGGAAGAGTCTCCTTGTGGACAAAGTGCCCTGGCTTGGGGACTCATTTGTTCTGTGAGCCTGTGAATGACAGAGAGAAAAAGCAGGCTTCTTTTCAGCACCTGTGACTGGAGGGGATGAGGTTTGAGGAACACAGGACTCACGGTGATAAAAGGAAGCCTGGCGTACTTGCCAAAATAATAAAAAGGCGTTCTCATGTTGCTCATCCGCCCACTGCCACTGCTGAAAAGAGAGCACAGAAAACAAAGAAGGTCTGACATGAGGCATTCTGCAGATGTGTGCCCCCAGGTGCCAGGAACAATACATTTGAAATGTCATCAGGAACACAGGCCTGAAAGCAGGAGGTCACCCTGCCCTGCCTCCAGGGTTACAGGTGAGGAGACAGAGCCCGAGAGGGATGGAGTCATCAGGTGGCCGCAGGATGTCACACTATCATTTGTCTGCTGTTTTTACTGGAGTGTCACCTGCCTCCTATTTGATCCCAATACGTAGAAAGTGGAACACCAAAGCGGGAAGGGCCCTCACGTGCTGTCGCGGAGATGAAAACTGAAAGCTGCGTTGCAGCGGGGATGGGGAGGGAAGACAGGATGTGATAAACAAAGGGATGCATTAGAAGCAGAGTGTGCCGAGAGCTTTGCAGGAATTTAAATGGCCACTTGGCTTCACGTCCTTAGGAAGGCATCTCTATGCAGGTGACATTTAAGCTGGGATCTGAATGACAAGAAGGAGCCAGCCGGTGGACAGTCTCCAGCAAGAACAGAGTGAACCACAAATGCAATGATCTTAGGGGCAAATCAGGTATGGTGTCATCCCTGAAAGAGAAAATAATGCAAGGTGGGGACACCAGCCAGAGTCTCTTGCAGAGCGTTGTCTTAGGTCATGTTCCATAGATGTGGAGCCTGAGATGGGGATCCTTGTTCAAGCCAGTTAAAGAGGGAATGTTCTCAGGGAGAACCTGTATGGAGTTAGGACTGTGCAGCATGGAAGGGAGAGCTGCTGGGCAAGATGTGGTCGAGGAGGAGTCCAGACTCGCCAGACCCCACAGGGAGCTCTGGGCCTTGCATTCCACCATAGCTGTCCTGGCGAGGCAGAAGTCATCGGCCATGGACCACTCCTGTGGAGTCTGGCCATATATTCCAGGCCCTCTGTGCCTGGGCAACACAGCTCCCAGCCACCAAGGGCCGTCTCCCCAAAAGGACGCAGGCATGAGCTGTTAGCTGTCAACATCTGCAACATCTGGGAAGTGGGTGTCTTAGCCCCTTAAAGAAATCTGGATGGGACACCGACTCCATGGAGTAAATCTATCTCACGCCTGAAAGGTGGGGAAGGTATTTTGACACCCACTGTCCTGTTTCAGACTTGTAATCACTGGGCGTGGACATCTTTGCTATTTTGCAGATTAAACACTGGCACTTGGAGAGTTGAAGACTCTGGCCAAGCTCATGCTGCTGGGAGGCAGGAAGTCAGGCCTCAGACCCAGGTTTTGTCATTCTCCAGGTGCTGTGCCCACCCCTTCACACTGCCTCTGACCCGTTGTAAATGCCGAGTGAGGTGACAGACCACAGGTGTTATTTCTGTCACGCCTTGCTGCAGTGTGAACAGTTCGAAGCCCAGCCGTGCGAACACACTCTCTAGAGAGGGGTGACTCCTGAGAGCCAGTCATGGGGAGGCCACCTTTGATTGGATCCTGGTCTGCATCCCTGGTTTAGGTCAGGGGGCCTGTACCTTGTAGAAGAGCTCTCCAGGTTTCCTGGCTGAACACTGGCCAGTCTGCTCAGCAGAGACCCCTGTGGGACTCAGGGTCTGAAGGTACATGGTGACCAAGGTTCAAGCTCTAGGTTAGAACCACAAAGCTGAGATTGTGCCACTGTGGGCTTTGTCTGCCTGTGTTGGGCATCTCCTAGAGATAGAGTTTGCAGAGGCCGTCTGTGCCTGGGGAGCAGGGGGTCCCTATAAAGGAGCTTTGAGCCCCCAGCTTTGTTCACATTACTCATTTTTCTTTAAGACTTTGTTTATTTATTTTAGAGATAAAGAGAGAAAAAGGGAGAGAGGAAGAGAGTGTGTGGGGAGTGAGGAGGGCAGAGGAGAGGGACAAGTAGACTCCACACTGAGCACAGAGCCCAACACGGAGCCTGATCCCACCACCCTGAGATCATGACCTGAGCCAAAAATCAAGAGTCGGATGCTTAATTGACTGAGACACTCAGGCGCTCCCACATTGGTCATTTTTTGATTAGAAATTTTCCTAAAGGGTACAAATGTTGAATAAGAAATCACCTCTTCTCGATGAGATTATAGTCATTCTGACCAAAAATTTCTTGTTTGGGGGCTGAATATAGTATCTGTTTCGGGAAGTAGAGGCTACTTGCCCCTAAACTAAGTAACTCCAGATTCTGCCTCTTATGATGGAATCTGTGCCCCCTGCTTCATATATTTAGGTCCTAACCCTCCCACCCCTGGTATCTCAGAATGTGACCTTATTTGAAAAAATAAGATTTTTTCCATTACAGATGTCACCAGTTACGATGAGGCCTCGCTAGAGTAGGGATAGCCCCAAATCCAATATGGTGGGCATTCTTCTGGAAAGGGCAGATAGGCCTGATTTCTTTCCACTAGAACTCATGGCTTTCAATAAATAAATCCACCAGCCTACATGTTGGTGTGACCCAGTGATCGTTCTAATGGCCCCTTGGGTGGACAGAACTGGATGTGACAATAGGAAAATGAGCCCAACAGGTCATCAGCCCAGGAGCTGGGCTCTAGAGGGATGCATGGCTCCTAAGCTCTCCAGCCATTTTCTCAGTCCAAAGATAGATCTCTGGATGCCAGATGTCCGTCCAGCTGTGCTGTGTCCCAGAGCTTCTCCTGTTCGTCCAACTACCTTCTCACCAACCTCAGTTTATCTCATTCCTTTTGCCTGGGCACACTGAGTAAAAACACAAACAAACAAAAAAAGAGAAGTAAGATTTTTCTATGTTTCTCTTGTGATATTTCTGCAAGAATGAAGCCAGTCACCTTCCCCTGGCAAGACAATCAAGTGTAACAGTGTGCTTTTCTTCACGTTGCTTCTCCATAAAGGGAAAGGGTTCACTCATGCTGAACCAAATGAGTGGAGAAAATAACAACAGCTCTTCTCATGTCAAGTCTGACAGACATTGGCCTGCTTGGGTCTGGGCCCTCCTGTGCACAGTCCCTCCCTTGCCTAGTGGCTGGTCCTTTGCTGTGGATCAGAAAGTCGCATCAGACCCCTTTGTTTTCATTGTGTGTTAAGTAAGAGTGAATAAAGTTTTGATAAAGGTCTTCCCCTTTCCAGATTTATGCCATTTTGAGAATTTGATGAAGGATATTGCTCCCCCACAATTCACATAAAAACAGAATTATATTATGTTATATCTAATATATATCATATTATATCTAATATAATTTCAGGTATTCTGTGTTTTCCAGAGCCAATCAGTGTTTATACCATCAGGTTAAGAACCCCTGACCTAAAATAGGACTGAAAAAAAAAATCCCCTAAATGATTTTTAACAGTATTGGTGACTTCTACCAAGGCTAGTCTGTTAAAATGTGAAGTTTTGTGTTACAGTCTGATCAGGAAATGAGATGATGGGGGAAGAAGGAAGAGAAGGGGTAGATCATAAAGAAGGAAGAAAGGGAGGGGAAAGAGGAAGGGAGACCCATGGGTCATGCTGACAAGCGTCAGGAAGATGAGCCTCGGAGAACAGACATGTGTCCTGACAACTTGTGCTGACCAGGGAGTCACAAGCATGGCCTCTGTCACAGTGACTCAGAGTCAATGTGCTGTTGAAGAAACCCTCCACCCTCCAGTCACTTGGGGATGACTGCCAGCCCGGAACACGGCCGTGGGGTGACACTTCCTGCCTGGCCAGCCAGCAGGACTCCAGTTTTGTCTTCATGGGGGAAATCATTAACGAGAGAAAGAGAAGAGCTGCTACTTACCATGTATGCGACCTTTGGCAAATCCCTGTATTTTCTGAGCCTCTGTGTCGTCTTCTGAAACATGGGAGTGATTACTCCCATCTGGCCTGCCTCTCAGGGGCGTGATGACATTCAGGAACTTTACAGACTGACAACTCCAGATTGGCAGAAGGAAAGGCCATCAGTCAGTGGGGTGATGGCTCATGGGGCTCAGTAAACCTAGTGCGCAGAGATGTGGCACCGCCACCCGGGACCCATTCTCCTCCAGGACAGGAGGCAGACAGGCTCAGGGGCCTGGAATGTTCTGCCCCACTGTGTTCTGAGTCCCTTCCAAATGCAACTGATTCTGCGTGTCCACTTCCACCTGCCCCAGAGTGGAGAGATGGCCTTGTTCTTCTCGCAGCCATACATCTTGCTTTCCCTCAGCTCACTCAGACGCGGTGCCAACAAGAGCAGAGCCACTGCATGTGGCCACAGCCACCTTCCCAGAGATGTCATGGCTGTGATGTGGTGCTCAGTGCCTAGTGGGCTCAATCTCTAGAAATGGCTTCTGGGGAGGAGTGAAGTCACATTTTCTCATCATGCAAAGTCACCGAATTCAACCTATCTTTCCGAGTGCTTACTAAGTGCAAGGTGTTTTCTGGGGATGCTAATGAAAGGCAGATATCATCCCTGCCCACACAGGGCAGCGAAGGAGCCAGCAGAGCTGAGTGGCTTGGATGGGCTGAACCTGTATGGACATTGTCTCCAACCCTCAAAGCCTTCTGGTGCAGTCACAGAATTTCATCTATGGGTGGGAGACACAAGGCACAGAGGATGTGGGTGATTTGCCCTCACTGTGCAGCTGTGAGGAAGGAGCTTTGGTCTCAGGGGAGCCAAGTCCCATGCGCTTTTCTCCATGCTGAGTTAGACCATAGTCTGGAGCCTAGGGGCCAGGAGGGATGTTTGTAATCATGCCAAGGACGATAACTCAATTTTCGAATGCTTATTACACACTAGACCAAGTGCTAAGTGCTTCCCATGGCTACTCTTGAATGTCCATGACACCACAGCGTGGTTTCTATTAATCACCCCATCTTACTGAAGAGATAACTTAGAGACAGAGGGTCACACAAAGGGTCCAAGTTCACACACAGAGAAAATGTCCAGGGCACAAGTGTTGACAGTGTAGCTCTCTCTGCTAGGCTTTCCTCGTCAAAGGGTGATGAGCTCTGCAGGGTGGTGATCTGCAGTAAGTGGTCTGCAGTAAGATTCTCCCTGCGATGGTCAATTTATGTGTCAACTTGACTGGGCCATGAGTGCCCGGACATTTGGTCCGGCAGTATTCTGGGTGTGTCTGTGAGAGTGTTTCTGGAAGAGATTAGCATTTGAATCAGCAGGAAGAGTAAAGCACAGGGCTCCTCTTCCCCTGCCCCGTGTGGGTGGGCCTCATACAATCAGTTGAGGGACTAGATGGAACAAATGGCTGTGAGAGGGAACTCCCACTTCCTGCTTGCTTTCAAGCTGGGACCTCAGTTTTTCCTGTTTTCGGACTTGCAGTGAAGTATGGTCCTTCCTGGGTCTTGAGCCTATTGGCCTTTGGGCTGGAATGACACCATTGAGAGTGGTGGGATACATAAACCCCTTAGCCTGGAGCATTCTGCTGCCTTCCAAATTAGCCGGGCGTGCATGGCTCAGAAGCCAGGTCATCCAGTGATCCTCTTTGGTGGGTCCCTCCATGCCTGCATCCACGGATGCCCTCTGATGATTCTTGGCTTCTCATGGCCCCAAGGGCTCCAACTGCCTCCCTGGGTACCAAACAGTAACTGGCTACCAGGAGCTTTCGGACACCATCTAGTTTTGAAAGGACTTTGCTGTCCTGCCAGCCTACATGCAAACGGGCTCAGATATTCACACGTGCGTTTTCAGAGGGCCAACCACGTACTCAGCACCACACAGGGTCCTGGGGGGTTCAGAGATAAAAGATCCAGGTCTGACTCTCAAGGAGCTGCCCTCCTAGCAGAGGAGACAAGAGACCACCATGTGCAGTGGACTGTCTAGGATAGGGTTTGGGGGTGGGGAGTGGGAGTGGGGCGTGGGAGAACCCAGACAGGATAACCATTCCAGCCTGGGAAAGAAGACAGAATATGTCCAGAAGAGGAGAAGCTTGAAGAACAAATAGGTATATGTGACAGATGAAGGAAAGGTATCTGGGTGAAGGGCTCAGCACGCATGGCGGCTGAGAGGTGGGAAGAGATCTTTGGGAAACAGCAGGCAGCAGCCTGTGTGCAGTCAGGGATGGGCACAGCTGTGGGGAAAGAAGACGGTACAAATTAGGCAGGGATCAGAGCTGGGGAATCTTTGGTGGCATAAAAGTGATTTGCATTTTCATTCTGTGGGTTCCAAGGTGCCCTCAAAATGTTTCAAGCCGGAGAGGTGAGGTCAGAGCTGTGGTGGACGCCCTGTGGTGTTGAGCTTAAAAGGCTCTGGGCAGAGTCTGACTGCAGAACATTCTCAGCAAATGAGTTGTCTGCTACCTCTGGCCCCTCCCCTTGGTGCTGGGCCCCTCCTCCCATTTATTCCTGGCTTCTGCAGCAGCCCCTCCTATAGGCCTGATCCAGGCTCATGGAGGCTTTCCAGCGAGTGACAGAGAGGGATGGAAGCAAGGCATTCCACTCTGTGTCCAGGGGTGCTAACAGGGCTGTGATCTAAGCTAGCGGGATATGAGCCGAATGGCTTTAATACATGTGGTTACATGCTCATCAATTTCCTTGAATTCACCCCCAGTGAACCACTAGTTCAGAAAATAAGGGCTACCTGGAGGGGTGGCCCAGTGGGATCGTTACGCACACGAGCACCTCCTGGAAAGGAGTATAGATTGCTCAAGTATGCTTTAATGAAACAGAGAATTCCCTAGCAGAGGAAGGAGAAAAATCGAGAACAGCCTGGATTTTGTGCTGAATTCACAGTCAAAAGCCTCTCTAAATGGAGAAAGGCAGCCCCTGAGCCCTGGGGAGAAGACTTGAAATGGCCAGAAAAGCAGAAACTGGCAGAGAGGCTTGGCAGTGGCAGGGATGACACAGGAGGCTCAGATGTCCTGCCCCTTGCTGGGTGCACAGACCACAAGCAGCATCTCCGCGATGTCCTCAGCATGGCTGCGGGGGCCACATCACATGGAATGACACCCATTCTGTCCACCCAACAGGCCCCTGGGGTGACAGCTCCCGTTGCTCCCCCATGGGATGAGGGCTCTCCCCTTCCTCCTGAGTTGATTTCTGTGTCTGACAATGGATCATCATCTTTGTTATTCTAAGCTGCAAGATGATATGTGTAGAGCACCTGCTACCTAGTAGGCATTCTATAAACAGAAACCATAAATAAAAGCCTTTACAGCTTCCTGGAGGCCTTCTGCAGGGGGAGGGTAAAGCGAACTGGGTCCAGCTGCAAGGGGCAAGCGGAATTTATGGCGCATCTCTGCTTGGAAGGGTCGTGGCCAAGAATTGTCCCCTAACTCATCAGTTGTGCCCTGAAAGGTCAGCATCTGCTGGAGTCGAGAAACATGATAAGCACCCCCATCACATCCCCTCCGGGTCTCTGAGTCCCATATTCCCTGCTCCAAAATGCCCACGTGCAATCTCTGATTGCTAGTCCCATGGCTGTTAAGAACTCAGGGAGGCTGAGCTGGGACTGAAATTCCTCTGGCCTGGTGAACGATGCATGTTCCTGCCGGAGAGGGAGTGGAATCTTGTCAACCAGGACTGGGCCAATGGCCCATCTGGCCAGACATCTGTCCATACAAAATTACAGCCAAGGCGGGGGTTGGGTGGAGGAATGGAGCAAAGAGATTTGGGGTCAGAGCTCAGTCTGTGGTTTGGGGTACATGACTACCGCTCCTTGTTTCTTCACCTGCCATTGGGGTGATGGCAGCATTTTTACTGGGCCTTTGTGGGCAGGAGCTGAGCTGGTGGGCATGGAGGGCCTTGTCCAGGGTTGGATACCAAGAAGCTGTTCAGCATGTATAATTCCCATTAGTTTATTTACTCATTCACTCCTTCCTAAGGGACCCCCAAACTCAGGGACTCTGCATTGACTCGAACTTCTGTGAGTTTCCCATGCCTTCTGGGGATGGTGAGCTCTTTCCTTGTCAACAATCCCAACTGCCTCCAGTGACTCTTCCTGTCTGTATGTCACATGTGAGCTCTAAGTCATGGTCACTTCCAAGATGACCACCCATGGGCTCATCCTCCCCTTCAAGTAGCTTCTGGGGCAACACTATATCCCACCTGTCTTTCTTCCTCCAGCCCTGAAGAAGAAGGGCCACTCATTAGAGCAATGCTCCCAGTGCTCACAGCGCTCACCTCCCCAGCCTAATCCAGTCATTCAATGGATGGAGCTACTAAGTTCTCACTGCCACAAACCCACCCGGTGCCCTCCTGTCTCCATGCCTTTGGTCTTGTAAGGCACAGCCTTACAAACACATGCATACGCATGTACCTGTGAAATCGCTACCCTCTGCCTCAAAGGCTCCTCTAGCCTCTGGGACCCACAACCAGCACAGTGGTTGAAATCTTTTGAACACTGAGGAGGTCACATCCCTTTTGGTCACCTGTCCCCATGGGTCCAAGGGCTAGAAAGACTTAAGGAAGACTTTCTTTCCTCCCTCCCAGTTGGATGAAATGTCATTCTCCTTGTAACCTGTTTGAGCTTGCTGGGGCTGCTGTAATGAAATGTTACAGACTGATAGTTTAAACCACAGAAATTTATATTCACTATTCTGGAGGCTGGAAGTCCAAGACCAAGGTGGCAGCAGGGCTGCTTTCTTCTCTCTCCTTGGCTTGTCAACAACCATCTTCCCCTGTGTCTTTAATGGCCTTTCTGCTTTACCCCCATATCCCTGGGGTCTCTCTCTCTCTCTGTTGGAATTTCCTCTCTTATAAGGACACCAGTCACACTGGATTAGGGTCCACTCTAAAGAAGTCATTTTAACTTAATGACTCTTTTGAAGCCCTATCTCCAAATCCACTCTGTGGTCCTGGGGTTTGGGCCTCACCCTTTGAATTTTGAAGGAGACACAATCAATCCATAACATAATCCTTTATGGATTTGTGATTCTTAAAATGCTTGCTCTCAAGTCAGTGCCATATGCCTGGTTTTCTCATCTCTTTCTACCAAAATATGGAAACCAAATCCAAATCCAAATTGATGTTGATATTTGACCAACATCTATAAATATTTCACTTCTCAAACCTCAATTCTGAGCATACCATGTGTGATGGCTCATTTTATGTGTCAGCTAGATGGGGCCATGGGGAGTCCAGACTCTGAGTCAGCTGCTATTCTCAGTGTGTCTATGAAGGTGTTTCTGGATGAGATTAGCATCTGAATCAAAGACTGAGTGAAGCAGATTGCTCTCCCAGTGTGGGTGGGCCTCACCTAACCCACTGAAGACCTGAATAGAGCAAAAGGGCTGATCCTCCTGAAGTGAGAGAGAACTCCCCCTGCCTGACTGCCTTTAGGATAGGATGCCAGACATCTGCCTTCAAACTTAGTCTGGAACTGTGCCCTTGGCTCTCCTGGGTCTCCAGCTTGAAGTCTGCAGCTCTTGAGATTTGCAGATGAGCCAACTTATTAAAATATGCTATGGGTTTTGGGGGGAGGAGTCAAGATGGTGGAGAAGTAGCAGGCTGAGACGACATCAGGTAGCAGGAGATCAGGAAGATAGCTTATCAAACCATTCTGAACACCTACAAATCCAACAGGAGATCAAAAAGAAGAAGAGCAACAATTCTAGAAACAGAAATCAACCACTTTCTGAAAGGTAGGACCAGTGGAGAAGTGAATCCAAAGCAACGGGAAGATAGACCATGGGGGAAGGGGCCAGCTCCCAGCCAGTGGCGGAACAATGGAGCACAAAATCAGAACTTTTAAAAGTCTGTTCCACTGAGGGATATCGCTCCAGAGGTTAAACTAGGGTGAAGCCCACTCGGGGTCAGCATGGCCCCAGGTCCCGCAGGGTCACAGAAGGATCGGGGGTGTCTGAGTGTCTCAGAGCTCACAGGTATTAGAGCGGGGAAGCTGGCTACAGAGACAGAGCCGAGGAGTGAGCTCTCAACTTGGGGTTACCTTGAACCATAATCTGTGGCACAGGCCACTGCTTTGGGGGGGGTCCCCACAAAATCCGGGGAGACACCCCCTGGAAGAGCTCAGGGATCTGTGGGGTTGGGAGACTCCAGGCGGAGCTGTGTGCCAGAAACAGAGTCACTTGGTCACAGGCTTGGTGAGCTCGGAGTGTGGCCGGAGGCCAGGGAGACAGGAGTGATTGAGCGATTTTCTCTGAGGGCGCACTGAGGAGTGGGGCCCCGAGCTCTCAGCTCCTCCAGGCCAGAGATTGGGAGGCCACCATTTTCATTCCCATCCTCCGGAACTCTATGGAAAGCGTTCAGGGAACAAAAGCTCCCAAAAGGAACCCAAGTGGATTACTTAGCCTGGCCCCTGGTAAGGGCTGTGCAATTCCAACTCGGGCAAAGACACTTGAGAATCACTACAACAGGCCCCTCCCCAAGAAGATCAACAAGAAATCCAGCCAAGACCAAGTTCACTTACCAAGGAGAACAGTGGAATTCCAGAGGAGGAGAAAGCAAAGCAAGGAATTCATGGCTTTTTCCCCATGATTCTTTGGTCTTGCAGTTAATTTTTTTTTCTGCTAATTTTTTTTAAACTTTTATCCTTTCCTCTTTTAACATTTTTTAACTAGTTTATCTTAACAATACCTTTCATTAAAAAAATAATAATCTTTTTTGAACTTTCATTCTTATAGTCATATTTTATCCTTCATTGTATCTAACTTTATTTTTTGTATACATATAGGGTTTTTGCTTCTTAAAAATTTGGGGTACAACTTCTTCTAATAGATCAAAATATACCCTAAATCTAGCTCCGGGCTTGTCCTAGTCTCCAGCCCGAGCAAATTCTCTCCTTTTCTTTAGGGAAAGAAAATTCTTTCCTTTTCTTTATTCTCCCAACCAACTTACTTTATCAACTCCTTTTTTAGAAATTAAAAAAATTTTTTTTCATCTTTACAGGCATATTCCATCCCTTCATTGTGTTTACCCTTATATATGTTTTTCATTCTTTAAAATTTTGGGAGGTAGTTTCTTCTAAGAGACCAAAATACTCCCAAAATTCAGTGGGTGACCCTGTTCTAGTCACAAGTCTAATATATATATATATTTTTTTCTTTATTTGTTTCCTTTTTAAATTTTTTTTTCTGAACTTCTTTTTATCCCCTTTCTGCCCCCCCACAATTTGGGGTCTCTTCTGATTTGGTTAAAGCACATTTTCCTGGGTCTTTGCCACCCTTTTAGTATTTTATTTGCTCCTTCATGTATTCTTATCTGGACAAAATGACAAGGTGGAAAAACTCACCACAAAAAAAAGAACAAGAGGCAGTACCAAAGGCTAGGGACCTAATCAATACAGACATTGGTAATATGTCAGATATAGAGTTCAGAATGACAATTCTCAAGGTTCTAGCTGGGCTTAAAAAAGGCATGGAAGATATTAGAAAAACCCTCTCCAGAGAGGTAAAAGCCCTTTCTGGAGAAATAAAAGAACTAAAATCTAACCAAGTTGGAATCAAAAAAGCTATTAATGAGGTGCAATCAAAAATGGAGGCTCTTACTGCTAGGATAAATGAGGCAGAAGAAAGAATTAGTGATATAGAAGACCAAATGACAGAGAGTAAAGAAGCTGAACAAAAGAGAGACAACAAATACTGGACCACAAGGGGAGAATTCGAGAGATAAGTGACACCATAAGACAAAACAACATTAGAATAATTGGGATTCCAGAAGAAGAAGAAAGAGAGAGGGGAGCAGAAGGTACATTGGAGAGAATTATTGTAGAGAATTTCCCTAATATGGCGAAGGGAACAAGAATCAAAATCCAGGAGGTGCAGAGAACCCCCCTCAAAATCAATAAGAATAGGTCCACACCCCATGACCTAATAGTAAAATTTACACGTCTTAGCGACAAAGAGAAAATCCTGAAAGCAGCCTGGGCCAAGAAGTCTATAACATACAATGGTAAAAATATTAGATTGGCAGTGGACTTATCCACAGAGACCTGGCAGGCCAGAAAGAACTGGCATGATATATTCAGAGCACCAAACAAGAAAAACATGCAGCCAAGAATACTATATCCAGCTCAGCTATCATTGAAAATAGAAGGAGAGATAAAAAGCTTCCAGGACAAACAAAAACTGAAAGAATTTGCAAACACCAAACCAGCTACAGGAAATATTGAAAGGGGTCCTCTAAGCAAAGAGAGACCCTAAGAGTAGTAGATCAGAAAGGAACAGAGACAATATACAGTAACAGTCACCTTACAGGCAATACAATGGCACTAAATTCTTATCTCTCAATAGTTACCCTGAATGCAAATGGGCTAAATGCCCCAATCAAAAGACAAGGGTATCAGAATGGCTAAGAAAACAAAACCCATCAATATGTTACCTACAAGAAACCCATTTTAGACCCGAAGACACCTCCCAGATTTAAAGTGAGGGGATGGAAAACAATTTACCATGCTAATGGACATCAGAAGAAAGCTGGGGTGGCAATCCTTATGTCAGATCAATTAGATTTTAAGAGATGAGGAAGGACACTATATCATACTCAAAGGGTCTGTCCAACAAGAAGATCTAACAATTTTAAATATCTATGCCCCTAAATGGGAGCAACAAACCATATAAACCAATTAATAACAAAATTAAAGAAACACATCGACAATAATACAATAATAGTAGGGAACTTTAACATTCCCCTTGCTGAAATGGACAGATCATCCAGCAAAAGATCAACAAGGAAATAAAGGCCTTAAATGACACACTGGACCAGATGGACATCACAGATATATTCAGAACATTCCATCCCAAAGCAACAGAATATACATTCTTCTCTAGTGCACGTGGAACATTTTCCAGAATAGATCACATCCTGGGTCATATATCAGGTCTCAACCAGTATCAAAAGATTAGGATCATTCCCTGCATATTTTCAGACCACAATGCTCTGAAGCTAGAACTCAGTCACAAGAGGATATTTGGAAAGAACCCAAATACATGGAGACTAAACAGCATCCTTCTAAAGAATGAATGGGTCAACCAGGAAATTAAAGAAGAATTGAAAAAAATCATGGAAACAAATGATAATGAAAACACAACAGTTCAAAATCTGTGGGACATAGCAACGGCAGTCCTGAGAGGAAAATATATAGCGGTACAAGCCTTTCTCAAGAAACAAGAAAGTTCTCAAATACACAACCTAACCCTACACCTAAAGGATCTGAAGAAAGAACAACAAAGAAAGCCTAAACCCAGCAGGAGAAGAGAAATAATAAAGATCAGAGGAGAAATCAATGAAATAGAAACCAAAAAAACAATAGAACAAATCAACGAAACTAGGAGGTGGTTCTTTGAAAGAATTAATAAGATTGATAAACCCCTCGCCAGACTTATCAAAAAGAAAAGAGAAAGGACACAAATAAATAAAATCATGAATGAAAGAGGAGAGATCACAACCAACACCAAAGAAATATAAACAATTATAAGAACATACTATGAGCAACTCTACGCCAACAAATTTGACAATCTGGAAGAAATGGATGCATTCCTAGAGACATATAAACTACCACAACTGAACCAGAAAGAAATAGAAAACCTGAACAGATCCATAACCAGTAAGGAGACCGAAACAGTCACCAAAAATCTCCAAAGAAACAAAAGCCCAGGGTCAGATGGCTTCCCAGGGGAATTCTACCAAACATTTAAAGGAGAATTAATTCCTATTCTCCTGAAACTGTTCCAAAAAATAGAAATGGAAGGAAAACTATCAAACTCATTTTATGAGACCAGCATCACCTTGATCCCAAAACCAGACAAGGATCCCATCAAAAAAGAGAATTACAGACCAATATCCTTGATGAACACAGATGCGAAAATTCTTACCAAAATACTAGCCAATAGGATTCAACAGTACATTAAAAGGATTATTCACCACGACCAAGTGGGATTTATTCCAGGGCTGCAAGCTTGGTTCAACATCCGCAAATCAATCAATGTGATACAATACATTAATAAAAGAAAGAACAAGAACCATATGATACTCTCAATAGATGCTGAAAAAGCATTTGACAAAGTACAGCATCCCCTCCTAAAATATGCTATGATATGAAGCAATATGACATGATATGATACATATGACATACTACATGTTATACTATATCAGGTATTATATATTCTATAGGTTTATATATATATATGTATATACATACATATATGCATCTATCTGTGGAGAACCCAGACTAATACTGCATAGACCACCCATCCCCCCTCGTTTCCAGCTCACTTGCTCTGCTGCCATCACTCCAGCACCTCACTGACCCCACTAGGATCCCATTCCATTGCCCCTGCTATCTTTCACTGTCTGTCCCCTTACCCTTGTCATATTTTCCCCTCTCCATCTTAGACCCCAAGTTTCCATGATTGCCTTGGTTATACTCTTGGGTTTTTTTTAAGATTTTATTTATTTCCCCATGTCCTCCGTGTTATTTGTTATGCTCCGCAAATAAGTGAAACCATATGATAATTGACTCTCTCTGCTTGACTTATTTCACTCAGCATAATCTCTTCCAGTTATTTATTTATTCATGAGAGTCAGAGAGAGATGCAGAGGCAGAGGGAGAAGGAGTCTCCCTGCTGATCATGGAGCCCAATGCAGGACTCCATCCCAGGACCCTGCGAGCCTGACCTGAGCCAAAAGCAGGCGCTTAACCATCTGAGCCACCCAGGCGCCCACCTTGGTTCTACTCCTAATGCACTCTTCTCTTCCACCCTGCTAAAACTCCAATCCTGCTTTAACAGCACAACACTCTGCCTACCCTGACCTACACATTATTAGAAAGCAACAACCACCACAACAAACCCCCGTGCTGAGGGACATCTCTTCATATTTTGATCATAAACTTCAAGGCTGCCTGTAGTGCTACCTACCCAGCAATTCGAGTATGTCCACAGATAGCTCATGAGCCCTTTGCAAGAGGGCCATTTTGTATCTTCTCCTCCTTCTCCAACACACATCCTCTACAGCTGTGATGACCTGAATATATGTGTTCTTCGCCCACATTCACATGTTGAAGCCCTACCCCCAGTGTATGGTATTTGGAGATGTGAGGCAATCGGGCCTGGATGAGTTCATGTGAGCAGAGCTTTCGTGATGAGATTAGTGTCCTTGTAAGAAGAGATGTGGGAGAGCTGTGTGTGTGTGTGTGTGTGTGTGTGTGTAGCAAGCAGGCAGCTGTCTGCAAGCCAGGAGGAAAGCCTCACCAGGGACCAAATCAGCTGATAACTGAATCATGACCTCCCCACATCCAGAACCAGGAGAAATACATTTCTGTTGTTTAGGTCACCCAGACTATAATTTGTTATGGTGACCAGAGGGGACTAAAGTGACAATAGATGCTTTCTCCCTCTTATTTCTTTTTTAACAGCTTTATTAAGATGTAATTCACATACCATACAATCCACCCATTTAAAGTCTAAAATGCAATGTTTCTTAGTATATTCAGAGTTGTGCAATCATCACCACAATCAATCTTAGAACATTTTCATCACCCAAAAAGTAACCCATACTCATCAGTAGTTACATCCCATTTCCCCCCCAGCCCTATCTCAGCCTTAGGCAACCATTAACGGACTTCATGTCTCTCTAAATTTGCCTATTCTTGATATTTCCTATAAGTAGAGTCATATAATATGTGATCTTTCATGGTGACTGGCTTCTTTCCCTTAGCATAATGTTTCCAAGGTTATTCCTTGTTGTGGCATGAGTCAGTACTTCTTTCCTTTGTATTGTTGAAGAAACGTTCCTTGTACAGATATACCACATGCTATATTCCACTCATCCATTCATGGGCATTTGGGATGTTTCCACTTTTTGGTTCTTATGACGAATGCTTGAACATTCACATACAAGTTTTTGAGTAGACATATGTTTTTCTTTCTCTTGGGTATATATGTAAAATATATACCTGCTATTTTCCTGAGAAATTAACATAGAAGCAATTAAAAAAAAAACTACAGAAACTTCCCATCCCAAAAACCACCAACCTATCTGCGTTCATCCTGTTCAGTGGAGAACTTGCCCCTAGTCCCATCTAAGGCGATTCTTTCCAGCCCATGCTAGGTTCCCACACATTTTCTTATTCAAGGATTTTGTTTCTTTCAATATCCATTGTCTCCACTATGTCAACACTTTGTCCCTCTACTGGACCATTCCTGTCAGTACCCAGCCCTATAGATGAAGGAGAGCTCTCTAGACCTCATGATCCCTTCCAGCCACATCTCCATTTTTTCCTCCTTCCCTTTGTAACAAAATCACTCAGGAGTGATCTATTCCCACTATCTCACCTCCCTTACCCTTCATTTTATTCCTGATGTTATTGGAGTTGTGCTGTTACACCACCCCCTCTAGTGCAACAGCCCTCTTTAAGGCCACTAGTGTCTGCCATCTTGCCAAATCCAATGACTGAACCTTCAACTTCATTTCAGTCTACTTATCAATAGCATCTGGCATAGCCAATCCCTCCAGGACACCACACTCTCCTTGATCCTTCCTATCTAGCTGCCCACTTCTTCTGGTCCTCTTTGCTGACCCCTTCTCTCTGCTGGCCCTCAAAGTGTTGAAATGCTCCAATGTTTCCATCCTTTACCTGTTTTTCTTCTCTACACTCTCACTCCTTGGGAACTTTTATCCACTTCCACGGCTTTAAATATCAACCATGCCAGGGAATGGCAAACTTTCCATAGAGATAGATAGTAAATATTTCAGGACTTTAAAGCCAGGCAGTGTGTTGTAACTCCTGCTGATAGCATGAAATCAGCCATAGACAATGTGAAAATGGATGAGTGTGGACATATTCCAATAAAACTTTATCTACGAAAAGCTGCAGTCTCTGGATTTGGACTGAAGGTCATGGTGTGCTAAACCCTAAGCTACACTAATGACCCTAAACTTGATGCATTTTAGTCTAACATCTCTATGAGTCTGAATACCAGATCTATTTATCAATTGCCCATTTTTTGTCTCCACTGGGTTGTTTGTTGAGTTTGTCAAACTTAACACATCCACAACAGGGCTCTTGTATCCATCCACCTCCCCCACAAAAAAATCATCCCTTCCTCATGTTCCTTCATCTCAGTAAATGGCACCATCAGTTACTCAGTTATGGAAGCCATTCTTGTTTACCTCCTTTCCTTCCCTCATACTCTCATCCAATCCATTAGCAATACTGCTACCTCTATTTTCAAAACATACCCAGGATCTGAACCCCAAGTTCACTGTTGCCACAGTAGTCACGTGGGCTTCTGCAAAAGCCTCCTCCCTTACTCCTTATATTCACATCTCCATGAAACAACTGGAGTGACCTTTAAAATCTTTAATCAGATCATCTCAATCTGACTACTCTGAGGGAAACTATTCCACAGATTCTACGTTAAGAGATCCAGTCATGCCCAACTCCTCAACCTCATGGCCCAAGACTCTCATCTTGTTCCTTCTACTCTACTCACATTGCTCTCTTTTCTTTCCCTTGAATACATCAAGCTAATTCTCACCCCAGAGCCTTTGCACCTACTGTTCACTCTGCCTGGAGTACACTTCCTATGACTTGCTCTATTCCTTTGTCTCTGCTCAAAAGTCACCTCTACAGAGACCTTTCCTGGGTAATTTCTCCAACACTCCTCCACAAAGCCATCATTTTTCCTTTAAGTCCATTCATGGCTTTTTTTTTTTCTTATAGTGCTTCTAAGTCTTTGATGTTATCTGTTTGTTGTTTATCTGTTCATCCCTCTCTCTATAATAGAAGCCTGTGAAAGCAAAACCTTTATCTTATTCATCACTATGTTCCCACTGCTTAGAATAGTGCCTTATATTTAGTAGGTATTTGGTAAAGTATATGTTAAAAGAATGAATGTGTGGCCATGTCATTCATAGCCAAGCTTGATGATGCCCAGTTTATTTTGGCTCAGTCGGGAAGACTACAGGGCTTGGTGAAATCAGCCCTTCAGGAAGCTCCAATGATTCCAGGTTCTAGTTCCGGCTCTGTTGTTAACTGTGACCACAGACAGGATATATTTTGGTGTAAGCCCCTGTTTTCCAACTTATATAATGAAGATGCACGTTAAGATAGTCTCTCTAGTCCATTCCAGCTGGATGTCAATGAATGAAATTGAATGGGGCCATTTTAGTGGAATTTCAGATCAGCAGGAGGAAGTCCTAAGGAAGCAATTCAGCAGGACTCTTCAAATGATGCCACATCCTCCTTGTGGTCTTGGCACCTGCAGAAGCAACTCCTATTAGTGAGAACAGCACGTTGGGTGGGCAGCCTCAGCCCATGTGGCCGTGAGCTCAGTGGTTACGAGAAGGTATAATAATGACCACAACCCTTCTAGATATAAAGAGCAACACATACCCAGTTTTTCTTGCTGGGTTATCCTATTAGTCTTGAAGATCTTGAACTGATTCACATTGCTGCCAAGGAAGGTCTTGTACTATAAATATGACTCAAGAATGCAGGTCAATCAGCTGCATGTCACATCTTCAGAAAAAAAAAATACAGCACTTGGTTAGAGTTTAAATTCTGCATTTGCAATCCACATGTCACTTAAATTTATTCGCTATGATATCACCATCAGACTGCCATTAAAATGGGAAAGGACCATCAGTCAGTGCTACAGGGATCACCTTCAAGAGAAACCAGAAAAATGTCCTATTTCTCCTCATTAAAAACTCTAAGTCCTGAGTGTTTCCATATTCCTGCTGACTTTTCATGTCCTGCTGCTTATCAGGGCAATCTTTCGAAAGGATGGACTCAAGAGGGGCTAGTACAAATGTTGAGGACTCTACAGTTTATGAGGGACATGGCCACTCATGATCTTGTTGGGCCTCACTTTTCATGTGGACTGTCACTGAGTCCTGAGGAAGCATCTGACCACATGTCTTAGCTTTGTGTCTTCTTCACCTCTGGCCCTGTTTCCCCACCTGCAATTTGAAAATCATCACTGAGTCCCATTGGACTGGCATTCCCAGACTCCCAGAGATATCTCAAGGTTAAAATTGAAATCCAAGGGCTGTTTGCATATATCAAAATGCCTCCTGGGAAGTCTACATTTGCCCAGGATCAGACCACACGTTAATTAAATGTCAAGCTTCTTTGCTTTGGGATGGAATGATAACGAACTCAGGTAGTAGCTTAGATGCTCTCACAAAGATTAAAAGCTCTGATGGGCTATATGTGAAGTCACAGGAAATACTGGATATTATTTTATTGCCTATGTGTGCCCGATTCATAACTGGGGGGACGGAATTAACCGTTTAGTACCTGCAGCCTTATAATCAAAATCTGTCAAAGGAAAAGTTGGGTGGAGAAAATATGTTGTGTCTCATTGCTGGAGCTGAAAATGTTGCCCGCACCCCCACTCTGCAACGGGTCTCTGAAGTTTCCCACCCAGCTGTAAATTCTATGATTTCAACATTCACAGTCATTTGAGGATATGTTTTTATCCCTCCGAGAAATGTATTAGAGAAGATACTGCTGTCTTTTCGCTTTTTAAAATAGCCCCTTTCACGATTAAGTCACCCTCAGGCACCAGCAGGGGGGAGAGCAATTCATTGCACTCCACATTACAGATGCGGCTATGTCAAGGTTCCGAAAACAATCAATATGGCACCAGTATTAAAGAGATATGTCTTGCCTCATGCCCTGAAGTTCAGCAGTCGGTAGGCTCTGCTGAGCAAGAACAAAAACCAGTTTCCACCAGGGGATCTGTGGTTTTGAGGATCTGTGGATGAAATATGAGCCATGTTGACAATAGTGCCCCAAGCTCAGGGACTGAGTAGTGTGACCTTCAACAAGTCATTGACTTCCTCTGGACCTCAGTTTCCCTCCCTATAGTAGGTTGGAGTCAGGCTATAGTGGATCCTGTGTGCACCCCACCAGGTCCCCTCTACTGCTACAGCACCTCTCTGTCCCACCTGCTCCAAATGTCAACTGTTAATGTCCCAGCTGCCCCTCTCTGGGGAGCTTTTTTGGAAGATAGTATCTCAGCCACTCCCCTCCCCAGGATGGGAGCAGCCCTTCCATGGAGCAGCCAGTAACAAACCTGTAAGAAGAACAAAAGTCTACCCCTTGCCTCCAGCTAGAACCAGCTCTGCAGTGTGATTTCCATTCTCGCAGTAGGGTCAGGTGGAAGGCAGATATCCGTGGAGGCCACATCCTTGCTTTAGCTCCTTCCCTGACCTATTCCTCTTCTGTTGTTCCCTTGCTCCTAAGACAACTACCTCAAGACACTATGTCTGGAAGCCCTGTTAAAGGCTTTCTGCTTCCAGGAAACCAGAACTAATGCATTGAGGCTTTAAAAAAATCCTTTTGTCCTCAAGAAGTTAAAAATAGAACTTCCCTATGACCCTGAAATTGCGCTACTGGGTATTTCCCCCAAGATACAGATGTGGTGAAAAGAAGGGCCATCTGTACCCCAATGTTTATAGCAGCAATGGCCACGGTCGCCAAACTGTAGAAAGAACCAAGATGCCCTTCAACAGACGAATGGATAAAGAAGATGTGGTCCATATACACCATGGAGTATTATGCCTCCATCAGAAAGGATGAATACCCGACTTTTGTAGCAACATGGACGGGACTGGAAGAGATTATGCTGAGTGAAATAAGTCAAGCAGAGAGAGTCAATTATCATATGGTTTCACTTATTTGCGGA
>PISX010000736.1:15686-37077 GCA_004024625.1 Mellivora capensis | reverse complement strand
GGAGAGACTATGGACTCTGAAAAATAACCTGAGGGTTTTGAAGGGGCGGGGGTGGGAGGTTGGGGGAGCCTGGTGGTGGGTATTATGGAGGGCACGCATTGCATGGAGCACTGGGTGTGGTATAAACTTGTGATCTCTGTCTGTGAAAAAAATAAATAAAATATTTTTAAAAAATCCTTTTGGGCATATTGGCTGGTTCTTCAAATAGTTTATGAGAGCTTCTGGAGCTGGACCGCCCCAGAGGCGTTTTGTCACCATCCTTTCTCAATGGGAGGCCTTATCCCTTGGCCTGGCATAATCCTCTCAATGCTGGAATGCTTCTTATCAGTCTAACCAGACAAATAAAATCACTTGGACCAACCCCACCATAGGCTCCTCTGCTGGTGCTTCCTGTGTTTCTCATTATAATGTAATGTTTCTCATTACACTCCCAGGTCATCTCTCTGGTGGGTGCAACTTGCTCCCTGTCTCTCCATGATGATTTTCTCCAGGGACCACCATGGTGAGGCGGAGAGAGCCCCACTCTGGGAGTGAAGGGGTCTGTGCTGGCACAGGGCTGGGCCATGTCTCTGTGTCCCACTCCTGTAAGGTCTCAGTTCTACCATCCTTGTAAAACAAAGGGTGTGTGTTGGATCAATGTCTATCACAGTATGCTGCAAGGATCACATGCATTCACATTCTCTGGGAAGCTGTGGTACAAGATCACCTCAGCTTTAATTTAAGTTCACTTATTCCCGTTGGAGGCTTTTGCAGAAAATCCATTTTGATAAAATTAACTTGATTCTCTATGATCTTGGGACCCAGTCACAGATCTGCAATGCTAGGCTAAGGGTGCTGGTTTCATTCTTTAAGTCACCTTTCCCCACACTGTGTTCCATGGACTATCATTTCCACGAAAGGAAGGGGAAGATGGTTTTCCAGATGAGCTAGGGAAGAGTGTGCCTTTCGGGGAGTGTCACAGTAGCCTTGTCCCATAGGGATTCTGCAAAGTCCAGCTGTTGGATGCTAGCTTTGTGTTGCTATGCCAGTCACTCCCAATATAACTTGGGCACAAAGCCTTTCTTCCAAGGAGTATCATTAACATCCCATAGGAACTAGCATGCCCTGGACCACAATTTGGGAAACTGCTCTGTGAGGAGACACATTTGAAGGTTTGCAGCCTGGTAGAGACTTACTGAGTTGTTCGTTTTAAGTTGACCCAACCAAATGCTGGGTGACCAGGGATGGGTTGTTGTCATGGCCAGGGTGATGGGGGATGGGACCTTCACCAGAGCAGGCTGGCAGAGGAAGTCAGGAGGAAGAGGCAGACATGGAGGCACAGGACAGGAAGCATGGTCCAACCCCGGGAACCTGAGGATTGGAGGATCACTGCCTAGTCTTCAGTTCTCTCCCGGAGACTTGTTCTGAACACCCTGTGGTGCCACAAGAGAAGCATCATGCATCAAGCCTACCCTGAGGGTCCATATTCTGCAGAGATGATGGGAACCATGAATCAAGGACTCTGATTTTATGCTGGCATGAGCATCCCAGGGCTCCCATCTCATGCCATCAGCCTCTGAGCTCTCATCTCATCTCCTGTCTGAGACCTCTGTCTGCCTGCAGAGAAAATAAATGGGCTCAGGATCAAGCTGATGTCCTGAGTCCCCCTGGCCTCGCTGACATCTACCTGCACCTCTGGGCTAGCTTCTGAGTGTTCAGCACTTTCCAGACTACCAAGCATCACCTCCTCTTAACTAACCCTTCCGGCAGTGCTGAGAGAGGTATTCCCTCACCTGTTTTATAGACTAGAGAGGAGGAGGAGCTCACCTCTGGCCACGCTGCCCAGTGAGTCATAGGATCAGTACTTAGACCCCGTTGAGTTCTAAGTTCTATGCTCTTTCGCAATAATTCCGAGGCACGATTAAGTCAGTCTGTTTGTTTGACTCTGACTGTATGTCTGCCTGCCTTTCATCCCCCAAAGCATCATTGTCTCCTATGCCTCCCTGTTCACACATGAAGTTGCCAGGAAATGCAAGGAGACCCACACTCCTTTCATGAGTCTATCTTGGGGAGGCTCTCAGGTGGCCTGGCTCTCTCCAACAGAATTCCATTCAGAAACTCCTGCTGAGGGATATAAGCAAATGCTGAGTGTCATAAAATGTTCAAAAATTGCTCTTCTTCCTAAGACTTTAATGACTCATTGGGATGGGACAGGAGCTGCTGTACCCCATGTGGACCATGCACAATTACTACCGAGCAGGCCTGGCTCTGTACCACAGTCTGGCCTCAGCAGATGGTAGCTGCTCTTCAGCCAGGTGGCAAATGCTCCCTGGGGACTTGGGCTTGCACAGCACACCTAGGAGAGAGCAGAGGTAGGCGGCCCAAGTGCTTCTGCAGGTGAAAATTTCCATTGCTTGAGGTGTGTTGCATTGGACTCTGCCAAGAATGCAAGTCCATTCGCTAAAAACATCAAAGGAATATATGAAGAATGCTAGACAGGCTAGGGCAGGAGCAGGGAATCCTCAGAGGTCATGGCAGAAGAGATGACAGCTGGGATGGGAGGAGAGCAGGCTGAGGGCAGTGGTGTGCCTGATGCAGGGTGTGGGGGAGACCTGAGGGGCAAGAAAGTGCTGGGCAGAATGGATGGTTATGTCACAAGAACCACATGTCTCATCATCTGCTTACCACTTTTCCGGTATCAAACCCAGGCTGGCTTAACCATCACTTCGGCTCTCATCAGCTGCTGCCTGGGTGTAGGAAGCCACAGAAAAGCAGTTCTCATCAACATGAGCCACGTATTTGGAAATCCCTTACTGAGTGCCGGAGGCTGGACCAGAGTGGGTGCCTTGCCATCATGGGTCTGTGATCACACAGCCAGTTCACAGCAGAACTGGAATTCCTGCTTGGGTCTCCTGACTCTCAATGACTCTCTGGCTGCTATTCCAAAGGTCTTGGAAGCTGGCTAACTGCCCCGATTCTAGCTAGTTCTTCCTCAGTTTTGCAATGTAGCTGGGTCTCTAGGTGATGAATGGGATCCCTGTGGGTCTAGATCATGCATTCCTAAGCCAGGATGCTACACTTGCCTTGCCCCCAGCCATCATTATTGCTTGTTCCTTCTCACTTAAGCCTGCAGTTCATATGACATGGCCTTCCAGTAGCCCTTTCTGGAATGCTGCTGCTCTGTCCCTTTTGGTCTGGAAATGCCCACTTTTATGGCCAATGAGGCCCTTTGGGGATCAGAACAATTGGACAATCTCTCTGGTTATTAGCCCTAACTTTCAGCTGGGTCACCGTCTGTCCAGTCTTGAAAGCCAACACCAAGGGACCTGATGTAAAGAAAAAGACATCGGAGGTACATCCAACCCAACACTGCAAAAGACACTGGACATCTATTATGTGCCAGATGCTACTTTTGAGACAAAGGGAAGAGGACCTCACAGATTCAGAAAACTACTCAGTGCTATATGATAGAGTCAATAATAGAAATAAGTTCCGAGTGTTATGAGAACCCAGACGAAAGCAAAAATAACTCTGCCCAGAGCTCCAAGGCTGTCGCAGTGGTCTAGTGGAGACATGCTGGCAGTCTGAGCAGTCTGTGAGCTGGAAATGGAGAGAAGCAGAAAACCTGAATCATGAGGAAGGTGATGCATCCTTAAAAGACTGGTTGGAGGTGGGGGTGGAGGCAGAGCGGGCAGGGATGGCAAGCCCAGCAGGGGGAAGATTGGGGAGCAGCAGGAGGGCTTGCGCTGCTTGATTCCTAAGCCCCTCTCAGATCCAGCACATTTTATCGGAATAAAGTCCGCGCCATGATTTGAAATGACCTCATTACTCCCTTCTCAGCCCATAGAAACCCACTCTCTCTGAGTCTAGCTCAAATCTCTCCTTCTCTGGGACGCCTTCCTTAAACCCAGCAGGACCCATACTTTCCTGTTTGGGGGTCTTCCTGGTGCTGTGTTTATTTGCCAATGTGGCACGTTGCTTGCCAGGCAAACCGCACACGGAGATGGTCTGTCTCTCTAGGGTCCTGGCTCTTGTTTCTCTCCTCTCCCCGTGGCTCTCTCATGCCCAATGCCACACCCAGCACATAACAGGATGAGTAAATGGGTGCTACATTAAACCAAACTGCAGGGCTTCTGCTGAGCTACGCCAAGGAGGAGCAGACATTTCCGGAGCCCTCCTCAGAAGCTTCTAGAAGAAGCCAATTTGCAAGATACACGAGCCAGACAGTAACTGCTTTCTCTGATGCACAAACCGAAGCAGGCCTGGAGGAAGAAGCCTGACTCCACAGATACCTCTCCAGATTGTGTTCCTCCGGGGGCTTCACTCTGTGAAGGGGGCTGGCCCTTAAGTGAAGGCGACAGGCAGCCAGCTTTGGCCCCTCATGCACAGTCTCAGCCATATATCTGGGGCAGGTGGAATTCACAACCTGGATCCCGGCATCGGGGGCAGCCCTGGGCCAGTCTGAAGCAGAGAGGCTTGTCTTCCTGCAGCCTTAACTTGACTTTCTCCATCCTGCCAGTGAGTGCCTGCCTCCCATCTCTGAGCCCCCATCTGCCAACATCAGCTTCCTATTTCCAGGGCCTGCAGAGCACAGATGGACAGCACACCCCTCATTTATCACTCTTGCTCCTGCAGCCATCAAAGAATCTATCCTTGATCCTGGCTTCGAACTTTGATCTTTGCATAGTGTTACTAGCCAGGCCATTCAGCAGTCTTGAAGCATCCTTTCTGAAGCCAACCCCTGAGCTGGGCACTCCACAAGAGTGGGAGGCTATGGTGTGCCCATGGCAATGGGAGCACACATTACAGGGGTTGGCATAAGGCCTGTGTTCAGTGGATGCTTGTTGAATAAATGTCGGGTTCGTAAATGACAGCGTCTGTCCGGAGGCAGCCTGGGATCTGGCAGAAGAGACATTAGCTTGGACCAGACTGTAGGATCTGGATACTGATTCTGCCACACTAATTCTGCTGGGTGACTTTGGTCTCTCTGTGCCTCAGTTGACCCATGTGCAAATCCAGATAATCATGATACTTGGCTCATAGGATCGCTGCAAGGATTAAATGAGTTGACACTTGAGAAGTGCATATCACAGTGCCTGGCACACAGCCAGTGCTCAGAGACTCACTGAGAGGATGAATACACAAAAAGATAAGTGAATGAAAGCACAGATGAATGATTAATTCTAACACGTGGTACACAGCACTTGAGGAACATGGAGGATTCTGGAAGCTCAGTGAAGGGGTGGTATTTGACAGGAGGGCTTTCACAAGGCTGAGCTAGGGACACTGTACTCCAGGCTGAGGGAATAGTCCAGGTGGAGGCAGGGACGTGGGAACATGCAGGGAAGTGGGGGAAGCGGGTGGCTCAGGCCTACTGAAACAGAGAGGGGGGCAGTGGGAAGCAGTGCTGAAGGGACCGGCTAGGTCCAGGCCAGTGGGGCTTTGAATACCAGCCTGAGAGTTTGACAAACAACTTCACATGGGGGAGGGAAAATAACATCCAGAGCAGAAAGCAGATGATGCCCAGACGGTCTGAGAAAGGAGCAGACACCAGACCCATCTCCCTTTTGTTTTACCCAGGCCTCCTTCAAGCAAAGGTGCTCTGATGAGGATGAACCAGGGCCATGGGGAGAAACCCTCAATACCTTTACTATTTGCTTGCACATCAGTAAGTGTTGCTGGATTTATTGGATCCTAGAGTATCTGTAAAGCTTAGAATTTCAATGTCCATCTTCTCCTGCTCTCCCATTCTAAGGTAAAGAACTGAAGGCTCAGAGAAGCAGTCTTTGGATCACTGTCCCCTGGGATCTTAATATTTCCCTTTAATGTGAACTCAACATCAGCAAATTAAACCCATTTTATCAGCCATTCCAACACCAATTATAAAGAACTGGTTTTCATCTTTACTAGGCAAAGTGAAGAACTGAATCCAATGTGCTGTACCTAAAACTGATGGAGCCTATCTTCAAGGCAGCATGATATGGGACAGTCATGCACTCATTCATTCACCCAGCAAGGGTTAATCAGGCATCTTCCCTGTCCTGGGCAATGTTGCGGGTTTCTGAAGCCGCATAGCCTAAGGAAAGGCGATGGGTTGGCATCAGACTGCAGGATAATTCTGGCCCTGCTTCTCCCAGCTGTGTGTCTTTGGGAAAGTCGTGTCATTGCTCTGAGCCCTGGCCTTCTCATGACTGGAATGAGGGCCCAGTACAAAGCTCATGGTATTTAGTATTAAAAATGCCCACACGTGTAAAGTGCCCTTCTCATGGGAGGAGATCCCAGTGTTGGGTCCCAGCCCAAAATGTGCTATAAGACACCTCGCTAGCAAACATTTTGTCACCACCCACCTGAGCACTGAAGGAAATCCCAGGGTCTGGGGGACTTAATTGTTTTCCTCTGAGAAATATCATGGGCCATAAAAGCTGACAGTGGCAACTGGCGGTCTGACATTTTGAGACGTTGCATCTCCTTGTAGAAGCAGCCCTTGCTGCTCTGAGAGATGGAGCTCAGCCCACGCTGGGGGCAGAGGAGTGACAGCAGCGGGGAAGCCATGACTGATAAGATGCTGTCACCCTCCATCCGCCGCCCTGCTCAAGTATTAGAGCCCTTGGTTGAAAATGCCAAACAACTTCCTCCTCCAGAATTCATCAAAGACTATGAGGACTTGGGGAATAAATGGGAGAGCTGCTGAATCCACCTGCAAATATATTCATGAAATCATAAGATTGGGACTCCTGCAGATCACACTTTCTCCCTTTCTTTGGTCCTGTCATGTGTTAGAACGTGATGGTCCCCTCCGCAGGTATGGACCACTGACAGAATAGATGACCTTAGGTGAGGCACTTAACCCACTGGGACCACAGTTTCTTCCCTGGGAATAAGAAATATATCTGGGCTTATTATGAGGGTGAAATGATGTGGTGAGTTTTAAGCTTCTATACTGGGAGAATTCTTGTAGCCAGGGTCTTTTACCCTGCCTGTATGTGAGCTTACCTGGGGAGCTATCCAAAAATATCTTCTCTTGGCTCTTATCTGTTTTAATTGGTCTGGATTGGGGCATTGTTTTTGTTTGTTTATTCATTTGTTTTGTTTTAAAACTTCACAGGTGATAAAAACCTTCATGAGAATCCTGACATTGAGTCTACCTACTCATTAAATGTCTTAAGAAAGGGAATGACATGGTCATATTTATGCCTTTAAAAGATCACTCTGGGGGTGTCTTGGAGAATGGGTTGTCGCAGATGCACGACTGGATTCAGGAAGTCTGATTAGAGCCTTTCTATTGAATGTGAGGTCCATGGACCAGCTGTCTTGGCCCCTCTTTAGAAAGGCAGAATCTGAGGGTATATCCTATGCTACTGCCATTGGGAGCCTGCATTTTTAACAAGATCCAGGTGATACCTGTGTGCATAAAATCTTGCCAAGGGCTGGATTGGAAGACTATGCAATGCAAAGGTCCAGGTTGGAGATATGATGATTCCACCCCAGGCAGGAGAGCAGAGAGTCGGAACAGGAGGAACCAGATGGGAGCAGAATCAAGAGACTATAAGGATGGTGGCTGAATGGGGTTAAGAGAAGGGGGTTGAGAACACATTTGTTATTTGGGCCCTAGAATGGTGTCTCTGTCTGCAGATGTGTGGGCAAAGACTGATGAGTTTTGTTCTTTAATTCAACTATTTTTGCACAGCACCCACACTGATTATTATCTTATACCTTTCATACATAAATGCCCTCACTCGTGTGTAGTCAAAAAAGGAATTTTTAAAAAATTATTTATTTATGTATTTGAGAGAGAGAGAGAGAGAGAGAGAACAAGTGGGGAAATGGGCAGAGGGAGAGGGACAAGCAGACTCCCTGCTGAACTTGTAGTCCAATGCAGGGATCAATCCCAGGGACCTAAAATCACGACCTGAGCTGAAGTCATATGCTTAACTGACTGAGCCATCCAGGCACCCCAGAAAAGGAATTTTTATTACAAGTTTTCACATTTGGAAATGGGCTTGGGGAATGAAATGCTTGCCATTGGTCACACACCTAGGAATTGGCAGAATGAAGCTTAAATGTGTTTCTTCTAACTTCAAATCCTGTGCTCTTTTCCAAGTCTAAGTGTTGTTCTTTTCATTTTGTTGTTTTGTGCCCACTGGTCTTTGTTTTGATTGTTCATATACTGCATGAGTGTCCAGTTAAGTCAACATAATCTTCCATTAATCACAGATCTTTTCAAAGATAGCAAGCCATATTGACACCTGGTATTGAATTTCAGCTGAAAGAAACATTGCCATCCGGGATTCTTGTCTTTGGTTCTAAAGAGATCAATAACTTTGAAATGCTGTTACTAATGATAAAATTATATGAAAATAGTACAAACAGTTAAGCTGAGGCATCAGTCTGTGTTCTGCAAGCCTTGAGGAAGGACATCTGCCTCTCCCACCCATGACAGTGGGACTTGGGAGAGTCATTTCTACTCTGATTTCAGTTTCCTCACCTAGAAATGACAGCACCTCAGCTCTAAATCACTGTATTTCTATTAGAAGTTGGTTGTAAATAACTTTATTCTTTTTTATGCACATTTATAAAGAATATAGTATAAAGGACAATGTATGGGAGAGAAGATGTGTGCATGAGATAAATGGGTATGAAGTGAGCCAAAATACAATAAGTGCTCAAGGAATGGCTGATTTACTTGGATACTGAAGGAAGCCAGGAAGAATGCTTCGAACTCCATTGCACACAGATGGGGCTGGCCAAGGAAAGAGGCAACTTCATTCATTCATCCATTAACTAGTACCAAACATTCACCTTTACAGGATGAAAAGATGGATAAGACATCACCTTTGGGGGCATCTGGATGGCTCATGGATTAAGCTTCTGCCTTCAGCTCAAGTCATGATCAGCTCAGGGTCCTGGGATTGAACCCTGCATCAGGCTCCCTGGTCAGGAGGGAGCCTGCTTCCCCCCCTCTCTCTGCATGCCTACTTGTGCTCTCTCTCTGCCAAATAAATAAATAAAATCTTTTTTTTTAAAATACATCACCTTTGGCCTTCAAAGAGTTCCCAGTCTGTTACAGGAGACAAAACTATTAAAAGAAATGTGTGCTATCATAGAAATATGATCAAGTATGAGGTAGATAGAAGATTTTAAAAAAAAGAGCTAAATCTTTTTGGGGGGATGGAGAAAATGGGAAACAGCAAAGGCCAAATCTGAATTGACATTTGACAGTTGGTTGGAGCTTGCCACATAAAGCAGGAGAGAGGGCATTCCAAGCAGAGGTAACAGCACATCAAGGACATAGGAGGTTTTAAAGGGCAAGATCCAGGAAACAAGTGGTGACAGGTTCAATAAGATTGGAGCATGGAAAGCATGGTGGGAGTCAAGGGGAGATGATGATGAGGAGACAGGGAGGTATTCCATTTTGAAGAGTCCTGTATGCTATGGGAGGGGTTTGGAGCTTACCAAGGGCATGAGATGACTACATCCATGCTTTTAAGAGATCACTCCAGCAAAAGGAATAGAAGGATAATTACATCAAGGCAACAAAATCATAAGGAAACTTGGCTGGGAGGCTGAAGAAAGAGCCCACTAGAGAAATTAAGACAGTTGCACCAGTGTCCCTGGCATGAAGGGGCAAAAACGGTGGTGAACAACCTTTCAGAACCACGGACAGTTCCTTTTATTCCAGTCCTCTGTTGGCAGAATATTTCATAAATATTTTATCCAATTGTTTTAAAAATAGCTACCATTTATGGAGTATCAGGAAAATTGCATATATAATATGTCTTTTAAGCCTAAATAACAGTTCTGAAAGGCAACAGTTGTTGGCCCTCTGTTGCTGGTGAAAAAAAATTGTGTCTCCCTGAGGAATCACTCATCCAGGGTCACACAGCTCACAAGCAACACCACCGGAACTTCATCCTGCTATCGACCATCACATTAAGTTACCCCCACCAAACATCCTCCAATTTTAAAGTGATAATTAGTTTTCCCATTTTTGTTAATTAAAAAAATACAGCTCTGGCCAGGAATTCTAATTGGCCTTCCAGAACTGCCACCCTGCACTGCTTATATTTCTAGCCCCAACTAAAGGGACTTGGCATTCCTTGGTACCTGGATTGCTTTACTGTGAGTAACTGCAGGGATTTGTATGTGGGCTTTTTTTTTTTTAATGTTGGGCTGGATTTCAACAGCCTTCAACCCTCCTTCAAGGACCCATAAGGAGCTGGGGTCTTTGGGTTGAGAACCAGGACATTGGAAGGTGAGGAAGGCATGGCATGGGAACAATGACACCCTTGACAAGGTTTATAACTTAGTCTTCTCTGGGAAGCTGGGAAATACTCAGCCCTTTCACCTCCTTTCTCAGTCCTAGGTACATTTCCTTCCATTTCCACAAAGTGAAGTCTGTGATTATTTTCAGTTCCAATATGAACTTGTCTCTGTGCGTGCTGTGGAAATAGATTGGATGTCAAATAAACAGCGGATAAAGTTCCTGCCTCACAAAGGGGTGAGGGGTGTCCAGAGAAGTGTCAACACAAATGAGGATTCTATTATGGTGTATTTCTGGACACTGTTTCTTTGGTCAGAGCTCAGGTCCTTGCACCCACCCCTGGGATTTTGCAACTGTCTCTAAGTTCTCTCTCTTCAATGTGTTCTGCACACAGCATCAGACTGATATTTGGCAGAGCAATACTAATAAAGTTCCTCTCCAGCCTCAAGACCCTCAATGGCTCCCTACTGCTTCCCCATATAGTTCATAGTCCTTAACTCAATGTGGAAGGACCTTCACAATTTAGCCATAGCCTGTCATTCTAACCTGCTGCTGTGTTCCTCCACAAACATTATGGTCCAGCCACATGAGTCTGATTGCTATTTCACAAGTTTATTGCTTAGGAAGTGCAAATTGCCTTAGACTCACCTTCTTCTCAAGACAATCCCATAAGGCCAGTGATGGATAAGACAATATCTTCCTGGACCACTGCTCAGGATGTTCATTTCTGCTGTACTCTCCTTTGCCCATACAGACACTTATATTAGTTATCTGTTGCTGCATAACAAATTAACACAAATTTAGCAGCTTAAAACAATACATAATTATTACCTCAGTTTCTGTGGATCCAGAATCAGCACACCTTAGCTGGGACCTCTACTGGACTTCTCACAAGGCTGTAGTTAAGATGTTAACCCCAGCTGTGGTCTAATCTGATGGCTCAACTAGGGAAGGGTCAGCCCACTGCCAAGCCTGTTTACATGTTTGTTGACAGGATTATGTTCCTTTAGGGATGTTGGATTGAGGACTTTAGCTGCTAGTTGACCAAAGGCCACCTCCAGTTCTTTGTCACATTGTTCTCCCCAAAATGACAACATTTCATCAATTATCATCAGTGAAGGGAATTGGCAATATGAAAGTCAGAATCTTTTGTAAATTTGATGATTACAGAGAGAAACAACTTTCCCTCAGTGTTATGGTATTCTACTCCCTAGAATCAAGCTGCTCAAGGGGAGGGGATTACACAAGGCTGTGACTACCAGAGGGTAGGGAGTGCCAAGTGTTATCTCAGAAACTACTTACTACAATACTTGTTGAAAAATCTACCATCCCTTCAAAACTTGAACCAAATCCTACCTCTCAGAGATCTTTCTACATGTCTTGTTACATAATTCTCTCTCAATTATAAGATCATCTCCCAATTGCTTTATTTGTCCTTCTGGAGGAACATGAACCTTAACACTTATATCAATGGCTGTCTTTACCACCATTATAGGTCTCAAAGGGCAGAAACCATGTCTGTTTTTGCCTTTGCATTTCACCCAGCCTACTTGAATAGAGGAGATGTTCAGTAAATGTTTACTGAAGGCAAATGGCCAACTCTTCTGCTCCTTTAGAAATAGTTTCAGCCTCCAGTATCAAACATAAAAATAACTAATCAAGAAGTCATTAATCTCGGGTGATAAGGGAATATGTGCTTTTCATAGATGTTACAAAATCCAGCAGTCAATAGGTTAAGAAATAGGAATTTACCAACTACTGGAGCAGAGAGAAACATTTCTCTGTAAACATTAATGTTGACCATATGTTGAAATCAACAAGTTAATAATAACAACTGTCATAAATAACATTTGCTGTGCCAAGAACTCTATGTTCATCTGCTTTATACCACTTCTTCTCCAATAGTCCTACCATGTTGGTGTATTTATTACCCCCATTCTATAGGTGAGAAAATTAGTACAAAGAGGTAGATAAACTGCCCAAGATAACAGAGTCTAATTACAAAGGCTGTGCTCTTAACCATTCTCCTGCATGCCTCCTAAAAATAATTTTCTTTTTCTGATTACTAGGAAATAGTCCCTAATTTTATTACAGTGAACTTAGAACTGCATTGGGCTGGTTCTGAGGCATAGCTTTGTGAACAGTTCTTTGACATACATACCAAGAGAGCTGGATCTTTGATTCATTTATGCCCTAAACTCGCAGTATAACCTTGGAAAAGTCACTTACCTTCTCAGGGTCCCAACTTTCTCTTCCGGAAACAAATACAAACTAGATAACACCTAAGGGTCAGTGCAGTTCTAACAAGGTATAAGATTTCATATGAACCATTACAGGGGGACTGGGGTGGCTCAGTCAGTTAAGCATCATGACTTTCGATTTCAGCTTGGGTCATGATCTCAGGGTCATGATATGGATCCCCAAATCAGGCCCCACATCTGCCCTGCCTTGAGATTCTCTCTCTCCCTCTTCCCCTGCCCCTTGCCCACTCATTCTTTCTCTAATAAATAAATACATAAGTGAGTAAATAAATAAAAATAAAATCTGACTATTGTTACTTTTTTCAAAAATCCTTCTTTTAAAAAACTTTTTACAGAAGGAGAACCATTTAAACTTACATTTCAAAACATCACCATGAAATAGAATAAGGTTCAGTTATATAATTTGGGACACTTTTTTAATGAGGCCTTTCTTAGAAAATCTTGTCAATAAGTCATAACACAGTGTGTTCTCTGTTACAGACCTGGAGGTTCCATTACAGACCATTTGAAAAGATTAAAAAACACCTCATCCAAGGGGACTTTGTTCCCAGAGCATCTAGGATATCACATTAAGCATCTGAAATACTCATTTTCAGTTCCTTGTGGTGCATTAATGAATCTACAAAGAACATCCTTATTAACACCAACATATGCTGAGGGATAATGGACCTAATCCACATTTTCATCTCTCTCTCTGCCTGTGAGTAAAGAGAACAGGAAAGCTAGAATGAAGTTGCTTCCTACTCAAGACTCTTATCTTCCTGGCTATGTGCTGGGAAGTGCATAGTGTAACAGATTAAACTCTGGTCTCGGGGTCAAGTAGGTGGGGTTCAAGCCCTGGCTACCACTCACCTTGCACAAATCACCTGATCCTCTCTGAGGTTCCATTTCTTTGTTTTCATAATAGACCAGACCAGCAATTTTCAAAATGTGCACCCAAGAGCTAGAGGCATTTCTTGGTTGGTTCCTGTGGGGATGCTGTTGGGTGATAACTCAATGAAAGGGCTTCTAAGAATTATATATGTGAGATGGAGGGACAGAGGGAGAGGGAAAGAAAATCTCAAGCAGACTCCGTGCTGAGCACATAGCCTGATGTGGGGCCTGATCTCATGACCCTGAGATCACGGTCTGAGCTGAAATGGAGTTGGAGGCTTAATTGACTGAGCTACTGAAGCACCCTTCACCATTATATATTTTTATTAGAAAATCACTAGTCTGATTGAGGTATAGAGTTTTTTCCAGCTACTTAGGTTTTGGAAGCGATAGAAAAAAAATCATTATTTCTTAGTTAAATTTTTTTAAATTTATAATTCAACTTTAAGAAATTGTGAAATATATGTATTCTTTGCTGGCTAAAATAATCCATAGATTGGTATCATATTGTCATATTGAGTTTCCCTGGGGCCTCCTAAGTATCAACACCAAAATTCTTTGGAACAAATATTGTCAGATTGGAGCTGGAAGAAACCAGAAGAGATTCATTTAAAAGGGAAACTGAGGCTCAGGGGTCATGAAACAGAGTGTTACAGGCATCAGGCTGTTAGGCTGCCAGGCACAGTGCTCTGCTAACCCATACTCTTTGCCTTGCCTTCCTCCATCCTCTAACAGCTCTGCTCTGCAGTGTAACTACGTGTGGGCATCATATCATTCTCCCGAAACTGTAAGATCCTGGAGGCTCACAACCCTCCTACCACAACAACTTGTGGTGTGGGTTTCCTCCAGCCATCTTCTGATGGTTCCGCAGACATTCGTCATCATCAGGAAAAAAAGAGAAGACTTTATGAAGATAAATCATAGCTTTCTTTCTTTTAGTGAGAAACTCCCTAAACTGGAACCCATCTCCACAAGTTATGGAACACACGTGCTGAGGTGTCATCTTCTGCAGAAAACAATGATTCTCCCAAGTTTTCCAAACTAGAGATTTAAATTGGGCTGTCCATCACCTTCATGTCAACCAACTTCTCCTATTCTGAGCCCCACATGCAGAATCTGCAGTAGGTTTTGTCACCTGGGCTATGCCTTTTAATTCAGTCATTTGTCAAACATGCAGCAAGAACTCACTGAGTGTCAGACACCGTGGAGGTTGTGGGTAGTGTAGAGATGAGGAAAGCATGGACCCTCCCTGCATCCTTTTTTCATTGTTTTCAGAACAAATTATTAGAAACTTAGTGCCCTAAAACAACATACACTTTCTTTTTTTAAAAGATTTTATTTATTGTTTATTTGACAGACAGAGATCACAAGTAGGCAGAGAGAGAAGAAGGGAAGCAGGCTCTCTGATGAGCAGAGACCCCAATGTTGGGCTCGATCCCAGGACCCTGGAATCATGACCTGAGCCGAAGGCAGAGGCTTTAACCCACTGAGCCACCCAGGCACCCCAACAACACACATTTTCTATCTCACAAGTTTCCAAGGCCAAAAGTTGAACACTGGACTGAAAATCAAATGTCAGCAGGGATGCATTCTTACAGAGGCTCTGGGGAAGAATCCACTTTGCTTATTCAGGTCTTGGCCTACTTGATTCCATATGGTTGTAGGACTGATGTCCCTATTTCCTTGCTGAACATTAAACTGGGGGCCTCCCTTTGCTCCTAGAGCTTCTCTGAGCTTTGCATAAAAATAAAAGGCCCAGCAACAGCTTAAAAATAGAAGGCTCAAACTGTAAGGAAGAAGTAAAATTCTCACTACTTGCAGAGAACATGAGACTGTATATAGAAATGACTATATAGAGAAGTGATTAATGGCTCTATGAAAAAAAAACTACTAGAACTAGTAAATGAATTCAGTAGAGTTACAAGATACAAAAACCAACATAAAGAAATCTGTTGTATTTCTATACACTAATAATGAAGCACCAGAAATAGAAATTAAGAAAATAATCTCATTTACAGTTGCACCAAAAATAATAAAATATCTAGGAATAAACTTAACCAAAGAAGTGAAAGACCTATACTCTGGAAACTGTAAAACATTGGTGAAAGAAATTCAAGAGGACCCACAGAAATGGAGAGACATTCCATGCTCATGGGTGGGAAGAACAAATATTGCTAAAATACCTATCCAAAGCAATCTATAGATTTAGTGCAATCCCTATCAAAATGCCAACAACATTTTTCATAGAACTAGAGCAAACAATCCTAAAATTTTTATGGAATCACAAAAGACCCTGAATAGCTAAAGCAATCATGAAAAGGATAAATGAAACTGGAGGTATCACAATTCCAGATTTCAAGTTATATTATAAAGCTGCAGTAATCAAAACAACATAGTATTGGCATAAGACACATAGACACACAGATCAATGGAACAGAGTAGAAAACCCAGAATAAACCCACAATTATATGGTCAATTAATCTTCAACAAAACAGGAAATAATATGCAATGGGAATAAGACAGTCACTTCAACAAATGATGTTGGGAAAACTGGACAGCCACATGCAAAAGAAAGATACTAGACCACTTTCTTATACCATACACTAGAATAAACTGAGGGGATTAAAGACCCAAATGTAAGACCTGAAACCATAAAAATACTAGAAGAGAAACTTCTAGTTTTCTCTAGAAACTAGAAGTTTTCTTCTAGCCCATGGGCAGTGATTTCTCTGACATCAGCCATAGCAACATTCTTCTAGATGTCTCTCTGAGGCAAGGGAAACAAAAGCGAAAATAAACTATTAGGACTACGTCAAAAGAAAGTGAAAGAAACTAAATGAAACGAAAAGGTAGTCTACTGAATGAGAGAAGATATTTGCAAATGACACATCTGATAAAGGGTTAGTATCCAAAATATATAAAGCACTGATACAACTCAACATCCAAAACACAAATAACCCAATTAAAAATGGGTAGAAAACAGGAAGAGACATTTCTCCTAAGAAGACATCCAGATGACTAACAGACACATGAAAAGATGCTCAACATCACTCATCATCAGGGAAACTCAAATCAAAACTACAATCAGCTACCACCTCACACCTGTCAGAATGGCTAAAACTACAGACACAAGAAACAACAGGTGTCAGCGAGGATGTGGAGAAAGGGGAACCCTCTTGCACTGTTGGTGGAAACGCAAACTGTTGCAGCCACTGTGAAAAAGTGTGGAGGTTCCTCAAAAAAGTTAAAAGTAAAACGACCCTGTGATCTAGGAATCACACTACTATTTACCCCTCAAAATACAAAAAGACTAGTTCAAAGGGGTATGTGCACCCCAATGTTGATTGCAGCATTATTTACAATGGCCAAATTATGGAAAGAGCGCAGGTGTCCATCAACTGATGAATGGATAAAGAAGATGTGGTGTATACCTGCAATGGAATATTATTCACTCATAAAAAAGAACGAAATCTTGCCGTTTGTAATAAGATACATAGAACTAAGGAGTATTATGCTAAACGAAATAAGTCAGTCACTGAAAGACAAATATCACATGATCTCACTCACATGTGGAATTTAAGAAACAAAACAAATGAGGGGCATCTGGGTGGCTCAGTCAGTTAAAATCTGTCTTCAGGTTGGGTCATGATCCCAGAGTCCCAGGATTGAGCCCCACATTGGGCTCCCTGTTCAGCAGGAGTCTGCTCCTACCTCTGCCCCACCTCCCTACTCATGCTCTCTCTCTCTCACTCTCTTTCAAATAAATAAAATATATTTTTTAAAGATTTTATTTATTTGCTGTAGAGAGAGAGAGTACACACAAGCAGCAGAGAAGCAGGCAGAGGCAGTGAGAGAAGCAGGCTCCCTGCCAAGCAAGGAGCCCAATGTGGGACTCGATCCCAGGACCCTGGGATCATGACCTGAGCCGAAGGCAGAGGCTTAACCAACTGAGCCACCCAGGCGTCCCAAATATTTTTTTTTTAAGGAAGAAACAAATGAGAAAAGAAAAAAAAAAACAGACAAACCAAGGAACACTGGGTGTGGTGTAAAACTATGAATTCTGTTACGCTGAAAAGAAATGAAATTTTAAAAATATATTAAAAAAAAACCAAAACCAAGGAACAGACTCTTAACTACAGAGAACAAACTGATGGTTACCAGAGGGGATGGGATACTAGTCCAGTGAAATAAATCTGTCCGTAGCAAGAGATGGCCAAGAGGCCTAGACTTTTCAACAAAATGAAATGTTGTACTAGCAGCATGCTAGAGGACCACTACACACACACACACACACACACACACACACACACACACACAGGCTGGAGAGTGCTTTCACAGAAAATATCTATCCGTATGAGCCTTGATGGTTGAATATAAAGTGTCCAGGCCCACCAGGAGGAAAGGCACAGCAGAGAGAGAGAACAGCATATGCAATGGTCCAGAGTAGAGTCCTAAGAGTAGCTATGCCTGTGGGCAGTGGACGGGAGCACAGGGGACCAGGTGGGCAGCTCAAGGGTGCATGGAGGCCAGCCTCAGGAGAGTTCTGCTGTTAGCTGTATTGGCCTCACACTCCCGAGATTGATGTCAGGCTTAAGCAGGACTTGGCTGAGAGCCTCAGATCAGCCAAAGATCCATTTCACTTTCTATAAAGGGATTTCATTGTGAAGACTGGGAAGAACATGACCTGCATAGCAACAAAGACCTTGCCTCCTTTTGTTCTCAGCAAGTAAGCCTGACCTGCATGCAGGGACCTGGGCTGGAGGAGCTGGCCTCTTGGGGACCTTGACACCTGCTTTCTCCATCTTCTTCTTTCTCACAACTAGCCCCCCTCACAATTAATGACATAATTCTTCTGACCAGATGCCTGACACCCAGGAAAGTCATTCCCCAACTTAAGCCCAGGAAAGCCTGTGGCCCATCCAGGTGCTGGGAGGCAGCACACCTAGGGGAGGAAGGACCCATCTAGCCCTCAGGGTCTGAAAACAGGGACACAGGTCCATCCTTGACCAGCTGCCATCCTGAGATCACAGCCCTTTCCTGGTCCAGTTCCCATCTCCTGATGACTGATGGCCTTGGGTTGGTGACCTGTCCAGGCTCCAGAGTCCTACGGTGGTTCTAAGTGCAAGTCCAAGCTACTGCAGATCTTTGGGCAGAAAACCACTTTTTTTTCCCTCCAAACAACCTAAAACCTATAGAGGCAGCAAAAGCGGAGTGGAAAATTGCCAGAAAAGGATTGGCTAGTGTTGGGTCTTGGATGATATCAGTGCTTCACTGACAAATAATACTCTTTTTTTCCCCATCCAAGTTCAGAACACCTTGCAGAGTGAAGACACAGGAGCCAGGCAGGGGGATGTTCAAACAAGCCTCAGCTGAGAAAATCAAGGTCAAGGCAAGGGGCTGAGTTGTTCATGATCCCTACAATTCTACCTCTGATTTAGACAACGGTGCCTACCCAGGAGCTAGCTCTCGAAGAGGACCCGGAAGGGGCTGACCAAGCCCCAGCATGCCTCCTCCTTCCTTCTCTGGGCTCCCTGTCAGGCTGCCTTCCTCCCTGAGGAGGCATGAATGAGTAAGGGAGAGGCAGAGAGTGTCACCTTAGCGGGGGTCCCAACACATGGAAACACAAGGAGTGGAGAGAATGATCCCCCAAAGGGCCAGTAATAATCATGATGATAACTAACCATAATGGAATAATTAATAGACAACATACAACATATATTGATTACTTAGTGTTCCACACTCTAAAATCCTATCATCTTGACTCCTCAAGACAATTTCTTGAGATAGATGATGGGGAAACTAAGAAGAGGTCCCTGGCCTCAAGGTCCCTACATTGTGGGCGTCAGGTGTTCTGAAGTGATCTCCTTCCAAAGCACTGGTTCCAGACCTGCTCTCTCTTTACAGCTGTGGGACCCAAAGCCAGGCTCAGGAGCCCTGGAGTCATGGCTCTTATCCGTAGAAAGAGAGTCACAGGAATACGTGTCCACACGGGGCTTTGGTGAAGATTTCTGAAGATTCCACCAATAAGGACTTCTGTTATGAACTTAACCAAGCGGGGGAGATTGGATAATGCAGTGGAAGGAGCAGGAACTGGACTCAACCAGGAGACCTGAATTCCTCACACTTCAAAAGTAGTGTGATCTACATCACATAGGTCCACAGCTACAGCATAGGGTTATTAGGATTATGGTGACTATGTTGAAATGTCTGCTGGCCATTATTTGGTGGTGGTGGTGGTGGTGCTTGTCATTGCTTTGAGGTCTCCTGCCCTGCTTCGCCCACTAGGCTCTGAGCTGCTGCAGAGAGGACGCTCCGTCTCGTCCCTTCGTGTCTCCAGGACTATTACAGTGCCTGGGATAGAACAGTCCCGCGGTGAATATTAGGTGAAGCGGATGGACTTTCATTTCCTTCCCCCGCACCTCCGCCTGCCCACACAGCTCCGGCAAGGTCTCCAGGCCACCTGCTCACTTAGCACCCTTGAATGTCCTCTAAGAAAAGCACTCACCACCCTTGCAATAGATGGCTGAGGTGTTTGCTTTCCTTGCCAGGTTGTCAACACCACTGGTGAAGGTCTGTGTCTTTCCTGGTCACCACTGACCCTTAGCCTTGGCAAAGTATGTGAATATGGCCCTCACTCAATGGACATCTTTAGGACGGATGGAGGAGAAAAGGAAGGAGCCAGTGGCCCTGTGCAGTTCCAAACATCTCCGACAGAGGGCACTCTGCTCTGTGGCTCATAAAGATCGTGCACTGGCTGTCTTGGAAAACTTTTTTTTTTTTTTAATATGTTTTTGTTTTTTTTTTAAATTTCTTTTCAGCGTAACAGAATTCAGAGTTTTTGCACCACACCCAGTGCTCCATGCAATGCGTGCCCTCCATAATACTCACCACCTGGCTCCCCCAACCTCCCACCCCCCGCCCCTTCAAAACCCTCAGGTTGTTTTTCAGAGTCCATAGTCTCTCATGGTTTATCTCCCCCTCCAATTTCCCTCAACTCCCTTCTCCTCTCCATCTCCCCATGTCCTCCGTGTTATTTGTTATGTTCTGCAAATAAGTGAAACCATATGATAATTGAATCTCTCTGCTTGACTTATTTCACTCAGCATAATCTCTTCCAGTCCCGTCCATGTTGCTACAAAAGTCTGGTATTCATCCTTTCTGATGGAGGCATAATACTCCATGGTGTATATGGACCACATCTTCTTTATCCATTCGTCCGTTGAAGGGCACCTTTGTTCTTTCCACAGTTTGGCGACCGTGGCCATTGCTGCTATAAACATGGGGGTACAGATGGCCCTTCTTTTCACCACATCTGTATCTTTGGGGTAAATACCCAGTAGTGCAATTGCAGGGTCATAGGGAAGCTCAATTTTTAATTTCTTAAGGAATCTCCACACTGTTCTCCAAAGTGGCTGCACCAACTTGCATTCCCACCAACAGTGTAAGACGGTTCCCCTTTCTCCACATCCTCTCCAACACACGTTGTTTCCTGCCTTGTTAATTTTGGCCATTCTAACTGGTGTGAGGTGGTATCTCAATGTGGTTTTAATTTGAATCTCCCTGATGGCTAGTGATGATGAACATTTTTTCATGTGTCTGATAGCCATTTTTATGTCTTCATTGGAGAAATGTCTGTTCATATCTTCTGCCCATTTTTTGATATGATTATCTGTTTTGTGTGTATTGAGTTTGAGAAGTTCTTTATAGATCCTGGTTATCAACCTTTGTCTGTACTGTCATTTGCAAATATCTTCTCCCATTCTGTGGGTTGCCTCTTTGTTTTGTTGACTGTTTCCTCTGCTGTGCAGAAGCTTTTGGTCTTGATGAAGTCCCAAAAGTTCATTTTTGCTTTTGTTTCCTTTGCCTTTGGAGACATATCTTGAAAGAAGTTGCTGTGGCTGATATCAAAGAGGTTACTGCCTATGTTCTCCTCTAGGATTCTGATGGATTCCTGTCTCACGTTGAGGTCCTTTATCCATTTTGAGTTTATCTTTGTGTACAGTGTAAGAGAATGGTC
>PISX010000736.1:0-15586 GCA_004024625.1 Mellivora capensis | reverse complement strand
ATCTTTTTTCCACTGTATATTTTTTCCTGCTTTGTCGAAGATTATTTGACCATAGAGTTGAGGGTCCATATCTGGGCTCTCTACTTTGTTCCGCTGGTCTATGTGTCTGTTTTTATGCCAGTACCATGCTGTCTTGGTGATCATAGCTTTGTAGTAAAGCTTGAAATCAGGTAACGTGATGCCACCAGTTTTATTTTTGTTTTTCAACATTTCCTTAGTAATTCGGGATCTCTTCTGATTCTATACAAATAAACATTGTTAAAATGTCTATACTACCTAGAGCAATCTATACTTTTAATGCCATTCCGATCAAAATTCCACCGGTATTTTTCAAAGAGCTGGAGCAAATAATCCCAAAATTTGTCTTGGAAAACTTTGAGCGTGCTCAGGCTTGTGCTACCAGCATGGGTTTTAGTTAGGCAATGCCCTATTTAGCAATCTCATCTGAAGCTGCCCATGCCCCACAGCTGACCTCCCGTCACGGCTGGGGCAATAAGAGAGCCCTATTAGGACTAAAAATCCATTCCCTCATCTTGAAGACACAGGTGCCATGCCTGGCAGGCATTCAATGGTGTAGCTTTATCATTTTTGAATGGGGCGTCAAAGGTGGTGGGACTCACACTGGCGTGGAAAGCCTAGTTCTGGGCTCACTCATACAGAACTTTGGACAAGAGGCTTCCCTTGTTCATGCATTCATTCCCTCACTCACTATACTTACTGAACAAATTTTTCCTGGATGTCAAGTATGCCACATGTGCAAGGAATATTAGGGTTGAAAAGCCAAGCCCTTGCCCTTAGGGAGCGTGGAGCTGAGAGGGAGGGGAAGATAGGCAGGAAACGGACATTTCAACCTGTTGCCAGGGCCATGTAGGGACCGCATGGAGTGATATAGGGGCTCAGAGGACTTCATCCCAGGGGCTGGCTGGGGAGCACTTCCAGGAAGGGATGGCCTCCAGGTGGAGTCTGGAAGGTAAGTGACGGAGCTCCCAGCAGGAGGACCAGCAAGGGTAAAGGCAAGGAGGCTGGGAAGAGTGGATTCCTCTGGGAGAGTCATGGCAATGTGGTTACAGGGGAGGGCCCAGATAACAAGGAGCCTTGTGGATCCACAGGGCCCACCATATCCTGATGGCAAGAAGGAGCTTTTGAAGGATTTTAAGCAGGGCTGTGACAAGTCAGATTGGTATTTTAAAAGATCACTCTTGGGGTGCCTGGATGGCTCAGCGGGTTAAGCCTCTGCCTTCAGCTCAGGTCATGATCTCAGGGTCCTGGGATTGAGCTCTGCATCGGGCTCTCTGCTCAGCAGGGAGCCTGCTTCTCCCTCCCCCTCTGCCTTGCTCTCTGCCTACTTGTGATCTCTCTCTGTCAAGTAAATAAATAAAATCTCTTAAAAAAAATCACTCTTGACCCCGTGGAAAGCAAACTGGGGAGAAGGTGGGAGGGGGACAAGTTGGCATCGATAGCCCCCTCTCCTCCCCAGAAGGGGAGTCCTGTCTCACCTGAAACATTCAAGGCTGGAAGAAGATGGCCTTTAGGTTCCCTTTTAACTCTGAAATCCTGTTTTTTTACTGAGATAGATACACTTGAGTCCTTCAGAGTGAACAGAGGTTATCAGAAACCTATCAAAACCGGGGCGGGGGGGTTTCCACATGGTGGGGTCTAAAAATATCACAATTTCACTGGGCCTGCCTGTCCCACAGTCCTTCAGTGAGTCTGACGGGGTGTCAGGGAGCCGATGTCAGTACCTGTCTTTAGCTCCAGTGACGAAAAGCCTGGAGGATACAATCAAGAATGGAAAATGTCACTCACTTTGCTTGACAGGCATCCTGCTGGGGCAACTTGACTCCAGCAAAGCGTCCAAAGGCAGGAGGACTCAGACTAAGAAGCTTGATTGGAGTCGGCCCTGATTTTCTGCAGAGCCATGGGCTTTGGCTGTTTCCAGAAACCAGTACTGACGGACAGGGCCTTTTTGGAACCCTCCTGCCCTCATCATGCCAAAGGCTGGGAAAGAAACAATCTCTCTTCCTTCCGAAGACCCTGTGCCCACACTCAGGAAGGCTTGGTTGTGCTTTTGAGGCCAGGGGGAGGGGATGGGAGGCCCTCTGAGAAGGGGAACATGGTCCTGAATATGCCAGTTTACCAGATAGAGAGGACTGGACAGTTGCTCATGAGAGAGGAGACAGCATCAGGAAAACCCTGAGTCAGGAGTTCTAGGGACCTGATGCTGTCATCCTGGAACAGGGTTTGAGTGTGACTTTTTCAGAACTTGGGGACTTCTCTGATGTCGGAGGAGACAGAGTATGGAAGAGGTCTTGGTGGCACAAAGAAGAGGCTGGTAAGACCTGCACAAACCAGGGATTCCCTATTTCTGCCATATATTGACTATTTGAAACATTCACCTGTAGACCCCCTGGGCCTGGTAGTGTGTGTGTGTGTGTGTGTGTGTGTGTGTGTGTGTGTGCTTATTTTTAAAGCTTGCCAGGGGTATGTTCAGCATGGTACTATGTGTTACATTCTAAAAGCACCCAACATGCTACTATAAATTGTTTAGGTATTTATTCTTAAGTCACCAAAGTACAAAAATATGGACAGGAAAGCTCTGTGCCAAAATCAATGCAGAGGGAATCTTTGGGAAAACTTTGGGAAAGAGGCAAAAGTTTGGTGGGATCTGCCATATTTTCCTTGGACACAAATATGCTATCTTGTTCTTACTTTTCTATGTGTGTTGTATTTCATAATTCAGCACTACAATATAAAAGCAGAAATTGTCCGCGGTACTAGAGCTCTTTCCTGAAGATGGCCCAGACTCCGACCCGTTGGGTCTGCCCTCCAGCCACGTGCCCGCCCCCAGCAGAGAGCCTCAGTTCCACAAGTGGCTTTTTCTCCCAGGCCAGGTGGCACCTTGGAACTGGACCACTTTTTTCAGAAAGACCCCCGATCTGTCCCCTCCATGTGCCCTTCTGAGTTGGATTGGTGCTGCAGAGATGGGATCTGATGTCTGCACTGTCACTGGGTTTACTCACTTGGCCACCTCTTGCCCCATCCTGGCCCAGTCCCTCTGTGCAGCCTCCTGCTTTGGATACTGTTCTGGAGGGGGAGGGGCCCGAAGTTGGCCCATCACCAGGTGCTCTGGGGTGGGTGGGTTTGGGATTTCCCACCTACCTTGGGGTGAGGTAATGCTCTGAGCCTGTCTTCCCTGGCTTCTTGGCCACTATCCCCCATGAGAGGGGTCCCACAGTCTCCCCACCGCCCCATGGTGGCCCTGCTTTCCTAACCTCCCCACCTCTGCACTGGTCACTCTGGAACCCAATCCTACAGAGCAGAGTGTTACTCTGGACTGTCTGCTCTCTGCTTCTTGCCCTGAGGCTTGCCCCCCACCCCCCCCGGGAGATGCTGCTTCCCCAGCAGACCCCTGTGGTGGGAGCTGCTTGTCCTCATGTCAGGGTCAGAGACAGACCAAGCATTCTTCTCCACCTTCTCTGCCTCTTCTGGACCATTATTTTCCAGCATACAAGTACATCTTCTGGACCATTATTTTCCAGCATCAAGTACAAGTACAAAAAACATCCAGCAAAAAGTACAAATTTTTTTTTAAAGCTGGCAAGCTTTAAAAAAAAATCAGTTCTTCAAGCACCACGTCCTGGGGCTCTATGTTCCCACGGCCTTTCCTTCCTATCATTTTTTCCCCCAAGCCCCTGGATATCCCCCTTCATTCACTGAGAATTTGGACTCCACGCCATGAATGATTTTGACATCGGATTGCAAGCTAGCAGGCCACAGGCTGAATCAGGCTGCACATGTTTGCTTGTTTTAAAATAAGACTCTCTGCCATAATAAAATACCATAGACTGGGTGGGTTAAGCAACAGACATATGTTCTCATGGTTCTGAAGGCTGGTGGTCCAAGACCAAGGTCCCAGCAGGGTCAGCATCTAGTGTGAGCTCTCTTCCCGGTGTGCAGGTGGCCGCCTTCTTGCTCTATGCTCACATGGCCCTTTCTGTGTGTGCACTCGGGGAGGGAAGGAAGCAGGAGGGGGACAAAAAGCACTTACTCTGTCTGTTCCTGTAAGGACCAGATCCTATTGGACCAGAGCCCCACTCTTATGATCCCAGTAACTTTACTCCCTCAGAGGGCCCATCTCCAAATAAAGCCGCATGGGAGGTTGGGCTTTGACACAGGAATTTGGGGGCACGTACACATTCAGTCCATAACAGAGCATGAATGCTTGAAGCATTCTTGTTTACCACAGTCTCTACCAGTCCCTCTTTCTTTCTCCTTCCTGTGTATCTACCACTCTGCATGATCTTCACACTTGTCCACCTTGGCCACCTGATTCAGCCGTAATCTGAGTCATGTCATTACCCAGAGCCCTTGAACCCCTGAAGCCAGGTCACAGCCTCCTAACTTCCTGTCCTGCTGATCTGGGTCTGCTGGATAAAGCACAAAAGTGTGCTTCAAAGTCCGGGTCCCGGGATGACTTTCTGACCATAAGCGTTGATTTGGCTCTGTGCATCATACCTGAGCAAGACCAGCAAATCTGGCCTGCACCCCAGAAAGGAAGAGCACTGGGACAGGGGTTGGGAAACTGGTGGGACCAGGAGCAAATCATTATTGTTTGGGGACTCAGTTTCCCCATCTGTAAATAGGAGAACTGCCAAGTCCTCCTTCCAGTTTTTGTGGGAATTAAACAGGATTATCTGTGGAAATATGTTGTAAGCAGCTATCATGGAGCTCAGAGAGTCACTTGTCACTTGTAAGGACACTTGTCCCCCTAATGGCTGCTGGAGGGACACCATCTCCTTATACAGATGTATTAATTAGGCTTCTCTAGAGAAACAGAACTGATCTGTGTGCAGTTCTGGTCTGAAAGCCACCGGCTGAAGGCCCAAGAAGAGTGAATGACGTAGGTTGAGTTTGAAGTCAGGAAAAGACAAATGTCTCAGCTGGGGGCTCAGTCTGGAGGAGCCCCCTCTTATCCAGCCTTTTCGTTCTCCTCCTGTCCTTGATGTATCAGATGAGGCCCACCCACATTAGAAGAGCAATCTGCTTTGCTCACTCTACTGATTTGAATGGTACTTCTCACTTCTCATCTAGAAATGCCCTTGCTGACCCACTCAAAATTGTGCTGGACCAAATGTCTGGGCCCCCCGTGGCCCAATCAAGTTGACACATAAAATTACCTATCACAACTGAGGATACAGAACTTCCAAGGTCAGTAATTTCCTCTTCTTCGTGCATATAGATGAGAATCATGGTCATTGGAACAACCCTACAGGGCACTTTGTCCTCTATAACTTTGGACTTCATTATTTTCAGTGATGGCAGGAGCAGTGGGATCAAGACAGCAAAGTAAGAGTGTTTGGAAAAGTGGAAAATGTCATGGACAGGTCTGGTGGCATTGGTATCAAACGTTATAACAAGTTCAAATTGGCTTAGATCAATCATTATTTCCTGAGAACACAGGCAAGACCTTTCCAAAGGTCACAGGCAAGATGCTTGCCCGCCCAGTAGAAGCTGAAGAGAGACAATGGCCCTGGGGTCCCTAAAGCATCCTGATTCCATGTGCAGCACAAGTCTGCCTAAGAACATGTTGACAACATGACCTTGAGCTTTTCCCTGAGCCTTAATGTCCTCATCTGAAAAAGAAGGCTCCAGACAAGTTAAGGATATGCAGCATTGCTGGAAGCTGAAGCCCAGAACACTGCAGTTTGGGGCCTCTTACCTCTCTGAGCCTTGCTTCCCTGATGGGTAAATGAAATGATAGTCATTGTTGCCTTTATGGTTTGTTGTAAGTATCCATGAGAGAGCATCACGAAGATGCTCGGTACACATGGCAGGTGCCCAGTGGAGCTCTCTAGGTGTCACTTATTCCTAAATCTGTATAGTCATCAGATATGCATCTCCTGAGGGGCTTCTGTGAATGGGGTTGTGCTTGGGGCTGGGAAAACAACATCAAAAAAAGCAAAAAGTCCAGGTGCCCTGCTGAGAGCTCCCACTGACGATGCAGAGCCAGCCGTCAATACTCACCAGTGATCCCATATGGTTGATAATGTGGGACATAAAGGGGCTGCTGTGGGGCAGAGGAAGGGTGCCAAGCCCTGACTGGGACTGAAGTAAGAGGAGACACCTCCCAGGAGAAATGGCCCTGGATCCAATTCTCCAGACTGAGTACAAGTATAGACCTAAAAACAATGCGTTTAACTCCTTGTCTTCCTTCTTCTTCCTTTTGTGCTAAGATGGCAAGACTTCCTTTCCCAGGGAGATCTAATACTAGATACAAGCCTGGGATCCACTTGGGCTCACACTGATGTCTAGCTGTGTCCGTTTCAACCTGGACTTGTCTGGGTCTCTGAGGCCGCGTGGAGAGTGAAGAAGCAAGAAGCTAAAAGGAAAGCCGCTCACTCCAAATACCAAAACACATTCCAGATGGATTACAGAGGTAATGTAAATGTGAAAAAATCAATAGGACACTGGAAGAAGTAGAAATGAATATTTATCAAATATCTGGAGGAGAAAAGACTTCCTAGGTAGAACAGTAATTGAAAAAGAGCCCAAGGGAAAACAATGGGCAGAAGGGACTCCAGCAAAAGAAAAAAGAAAAGAAAAGAAAAAAAATTAAAGATTTTATTTACTTATATAGAGAGAGGGAGCGTGAGCAGAGGGAGGGGCAGAGGGAGAGAATCTCAAGCCGACTTCATACTGAGAGGAGAGCCTCATGCAGGGCTCGATCTCATGACCCTGAGATATGACCTGAGCCAAAATTAAGAGTCGGAGGCTCAACTCCCTGAGCCATCCAGGCGCCCCGGACACCAGCCAAATTTAAAATTTCTACACATTGGGGTATGAAGTGTGGAGGGGACAAAACACATGGGGAATATGTTTACGGCAAAAAGTTACTATACTGTATAAAAATTCATACCCATTAATAAGGAATATATTCCTTTGTTAAATGAATAAAGGACACAATTTCCGAATGAGAAGAAGACACAATTAATAGGGAAACATATGAGAAAATGCACTTGTCCTCTGTCGTAACAAAGGACACAGAAGCTGAGACAAGGATGAGCTACCATCCACATCTAACAGTGCTGTTAAAGCAGGACAATTCCAGGCTGGCAAGGGACAGAGCATAAAGCTTTCTGTTCCTTTGTCAGTGGGAGCACATCATCTGGTGGTACAACTTTTTTTTTTTAAGGTCTTTGATAGACACATAATATATTGAGAGCTTAAATAATGGCAAGAGGTAGCAGCTGAACGTTTCTCTGGAGCTCTAGGGCTAAGCCATGACAGATGCAAGGACTTCTCAAGGTCATGAATTTATTCTTTTACCCATTCCACAATTATCACTGAGTACCTGCTATGTGCAAGGCACAGAGCTATGGGCTTTGCTGATATAACCATGAAACAGGGGTCATGGTCTCCCAGGTAGCTGCTCCTCTGTCCAGCTGGAATGCTGTACAGCCTTGTGGGGTGATAGAGCTTTCCCCCCAACATCTGAGAGAGGCAGAGGGCACTGAGCATGCATAGCCTGGAGCCTGGGTCATTAGATTTAGTAATTTAGGATGGCACAAATACCTTCGGGGTATTCACCTAAGGAGGGGTCAGCCACGTGGCAGGATTTGGAGGCCAATGACTGGACTCTGGGCTTGAGCTGGCTCCTTTCTGGCTGTGGGCTCTTGAGTGGGTCACTAACGCTGTCACTGTGGCTGTCAACCCTACTCATGGGGCGAGGGGCGGAGGGTTCAAGGTACTCCTGGTGTGAAAGTGTTTGGCAAACTGTGACGTGTCCCATGCACAGGAGGGGCATTCATTACTGAGGACATGGATGTTCCTCTGGAAGCAGTTGTTTATTTCAATTAATGCCCCAGAATCGGAGACCTCCTGTTGGGGCTGCGGGATCCCAGGTGTGGGACAGGTTCCTCCTCTGTCCACGCTTGCGTAAAGGTTCCTCCTGCTCCACATGGTGACAACTCCACGAGGTTCCCAGCAGTTACACAGCTCTAAGGATGTGATGGCTAATTCAGTTCTGATTCATATATCGCTTAATTAGGGTTTTTACCCTGTAGCAGATGGTTGTCTTCATTAAATCATGATCCATTCGCTCTGACTGGAAGCAGCTGGTTTGGGGGGGCGGGTTGATGGCAATTTATTTCCTGCGTGTCAAAATGAGCCATGAGGAAGGGAATTCAGATGGAAATAATACAATTTGTTCCATTTAATTTTATCCGTAAAATTAAGGTTTTTTCCCTCCCCCTTGAGCTTTTTAAAGGTCCCCACAGTGATCCTTACAAACCTTAAGCAATGGGGGAGGCTGGAACAGGTCACCTCCTGAGAACCTGGGAGCAAGCTGGGAGGTGCAGCCACTGTCTGGGTTTCCAGGGCCCGGGTGTGCGTCTGCACCAGCCAGACAGCATCAAGGTAGACGAGTGCTGACACTTTGGGAAGCAAACCCACAGCTCTTGGAAAGGAAATTTCTGTGCCTTTTTTTTTTTTTTTTTGGCTTTGTTCTGTTTTATTTCATTGATGGGAGAGCAAGACCCAGCAAGGGAAGGTCACTTGCCCAAGGACACTGAGTGGGCAGGTCAGGGCCAGTCCACAGTAGCCTAGACTCTCCCTGCTCATCATGGGGTCCCCAGACTGGCAGCATCAGCATCACCTGGTTGCTCATTAGAGGTGTAGCGTCTATACCCTACCCCGACCTACTAAATCAGAATCAGCATTTTATTAAGACCCTTGGGGGATTTGTGTGTTCATGAAGGTTTAAGCAGCGTGGTGACTCCAATCACATCTGAAGGGGACAGGGGTGACTCGGACACGGCTTGCTTGAGAACTGTCATTTGTGGAGCATATGCCAGAGGCTAGGAGCTCTACAGCTTTTGCAAGATACTTCATGTATTTTATATCATTTAATTTTCGCAGGAGGGTTGGATGCAAAGCAGGACCTTTCTTCCCATTTTGCTGAAGGAGAAATTGAGGCCCCGAGAAGTCGAGTGTACTTGCCCAAAGCCACACAACAAGTAGGTGAGATTTAAACCCAGGTTTGTCTTAAGGTCAAGCAGGAGCTTTCAACTGCCATCATCAACATCTCTAGTGCCAGTGACCTTCTAACCACCGTTAGAGCTGAAGATGTCTCCTGCATCTTTCTGGAGGTATTACCCTCATCCCTGCCCTCTGAAATTAAGTGGCTGAAAACGTCGTTTTTTCAATATTATAAACTCCATAATGAGTATCTATTATTTTAGAATACAAGGAGACCCATAGATCCTAAGAAAGTATCAAGAGTGGTTTGTCCTTTGGCTGAGAGAAACCAGTCTGCTGGGTTCTTTAAATAAACTTTGTATTTTATTTTAGAGAAGTTTCAGATTTGGAGAAAAATTGTGATGATAGTACAGGGAGTTTCCAGATGCCCACCTGCCTGGTTTCTTCTGTCATTACCGCTGTACATTACTATGGCACATCTGTCCTCATTAATGAAACAAACTTGGCTCAGATTTCTTTAGCTTCCAGCCCAACGATTTATTTTTTCTGTCCCAAGACCCTATCCAGGACACCACATTCCATTTACTCATCAAGTCTCTGGAGGCTCCTCTTGGCTGTGATGGTTCTCAGACTCTCCTTGGTTTTGATAACCTTGAGAGTTTTGGTGAGTCAGGTACTTTATAGAATGTCCCTTAGTTGGGATTTGTCTGGTGTTTTCCCCATGATTAGGCTGAGCTTGTGCGTTTGGGGGAAGACCAGACAGATCACCATATCATAGCCAGAAGGGGAAGGTGCATACTAGCAACATGACTTCTCACTGCTGTTCTTGGCCCTGATTGCCTGACTGATGCCATGCTTGTGAGTTTGATCCTCTGTACGGTTACTAATTCCTTTTCCCCACTTTTCCATACTGTGCTCTTTGGAGGGATGTGTACGGGAGTAAACTTCCACCCATCTTAGGATCATTGGCTGGATCCCTGTGAATCAGGCTGACAACAGACAGATTAGTATGAGAAAAACAAAGAAGTTCATTGGCATGTGTGTTGTGCATATAGGTGGGAGAACTCCGTGTATACACACACACACACACACACACACACACACACAATGGAATACTATGCAGCCATCAAAAATGAAATTTTGCCATTTGCAAAGATATGGATGGAACTAGAGGGTATTATGCTAAGTGAAATAAGTCAATCAGAGAAAGACAATTATCATATGATCTCTCTGATATGAGGAATTTGAGAGGCAGAGTGGGGAGTAATGGGGGGTAGGGAGGGAAAAAATGAAGCAAGATGGGACCAGGGAGAGAGACAAACCATAAGAGACTCTTAATCTCATGAAACAAACTGAGGGTTGCTGAAGGGTTAGGGTTAGGGATAAGGTGGCTGAGTTATGGACACTGGGAGGGTATATGCTATGGTGATTGCTGTGACTTGTGTAAGACTGGTGATTCACAGACCTGTACCTCTGAAGCAAATAATGCATTATATGTTAATAAAAGAAAAAAAAAAGAACATGGGCTTATATACCATCTAAACAAAACAAAATTACATTTTGAATAGTAATGACAAGACCAAGGAAAAGGACTTTGAGTTTCTAGGGAAGGCAAATATTTGGGGGGAGGATGGAAGATTAGGGCTGTTAGTATAGTTTTCATGAAGATTCCCTGGATGCTCTCTCAGTGCTAAGACCCTAGAGTTATCTCATTGATTAACTCTGTCCTTCCTGGCAGAGAGGGGAGGGGGAAACATCTTTATGAATTTATGTACTACTTTTAAGCAAGTAGAGGGAGGTCAGAGAATTTCCTTGGATCAGCTTCTTCTCAAATTGCCTCCAGCTCAAAATAGTCCTTACACTGAAGGGCTGTATTTTGGAGTGGCCTATTCCATCATCCTTCAGAATGCACAGCCCACACTTGGGGAGTGGAGAGTTTGCTCCCCCTTCTTGAAGATGGAAGATTGACATAAATTATTTGGAATTCTTTGGCATGTGAGATTTGTCTCTTCTCCCTTATCTATTTATTTTTCAGTCATGTATGTATGTTACTATGGACATGTAGATTTTTATTTTATACATCAGGTGATAATCCAATACTATTTGAATTATCTTGTTCAAACTGTTCTAGCTCTGGCCATTGGGAGCTGTTTCAGTTGGCTCCTAGATCCCTTTGGCATACTCCCGTCATTGTGGATTTTCTTGCTTGTATGTCCTTGCTTTCCAACACTACAAGATGCTCCAGATTCATCTTATGTATTCCCATGCCCCACCCTAGAATCACCCATTTCTGCAAGGACCACTTGATGTTTTGAGTGTGTGTGTGCTTTGTGTAGTTCATCAGTTTCCTCCTGACATCAGTGTGAGAGTGACTCCTACCATTACCACCAGCTGTTGGGCCAGTTCTCCTTGTCTTTTCTCCTTTCTGGTTTATTGCTTCTAATCAGCTGTTGGCTGGAATCCTGAGGCCCCATTAATCAGAGCCATGCCTAAAGTACTCTCCTATCTCATCACCAGGAGTGGGTTAAATGTCTTCCTTGCTTCCTAATACTTTTTCCAGACCATTTTCCCTCCTCACTTAATGTTCATGCTACCCAGTATACCTCCCCTTATCTTGACTAGTTACTGATCTTTCTGTTCTTCCTCTTATTCACTGAGAACTTAACTCTTGGTTCACCCTTCTCCAAGAAAATCTCATTCTCAGTGGCTACAAAGTATGTAAGACTCAGCTTTCTTGGTCCATCAGCTCCTGACCTTTCTATATTTGACAACCTTCTTCATCCCAAGAAAACCCACTTACTCCCATTGGCCCACCACAGACATTGTCACCATGAAGTGACTATGTCAACTTGGAAACCTCAGTGGCAAGAATTCCACAGGTCACTTACTCCAGTCTCCCAGTCACCATTCCTCCCTCTCACTGAACCCTCCATTCCCAGGACCAGTACTCTCTCAGAGTACAACCTCTTCTTAATTTAGAGTCTTTGGTTCACCCTTAAAGTGATTTCTTGCAGAATGTACCTCACTGTTGCCCTTCTCCTACCATTTCTTTTACGTGACCAGATTCCACCAGAGTGAGCTCAGTGACCCTCTTCAATGGCTTTCTTTACGTGCTGGCACCCAAGCAGCTGAGCATTGCTGGAGAGATCCTCACAGGTGGGATAACTGGTTTCATATGAATATTTAGGAATGCAAGTCTCCTATGGACACAGCTGAAGTAGCTGCCATGCCCATCTCTCCCAGCTCCCTTCCATCCTAAGACCCTTGCTTGTGCCCAGCATGAGGTTAGGCACCAGGTATGCAAGGATGAGCAATTGTGGACCCTGCCCTTCCAGCGTCCTGCGCTTCCAGGAAATGTGGTCCAGCTGCCAGTTTCCTCCCCAGTCTTCAAGTCCTGCAGTCTCAGACACTGGGATTCTGAGTGAGCTCCTTTCACAGCAGTGTAGGACCTTCCCTGCCTCACTCAGGGTTCACTATACCTGGCCTTGTGTGCCAGCATAGCAATGACTTTATGGATAGTAATATACTAACAATGCTCAGAACCCTCCTTAAATCCCACCACCTGCCCACCCACATCATCTCCTCTGGTCCCCATGGGAACCCTTGAGACAAGTGGATTTGGTGTTACAAATCTCCTTTGACACAGTGCCACTTAGCACACAGTGCCTTACAAAAGTCTGCTGAACAAATGAGTGAGTGAACAAACAAGAAACACTTGTTTCAGAGGGGCTCAAGGTCCCTCATCTAGTGAGGGTGGATCTGGGACATGTCCCAGTGCCAGGCTTTTTGCTCCAGGTTTGTTTTCCTGTGTGGGGGTGGGGAGAAGGGACTTCTGGAACACACAGTCAAGCCAAACTTCTGATACCGTCCATGAGACCCCCTACAGCATTGAATGGGGAGATATGGGAGCAATGTCAGTATTTCTGATTCTTTTACTACTTCACTGTTACTATTTAAGAATAGCTGTTATTCATCAAGAGGCTTCCAAAATTGGTGGTTTACCCTTGCCATCTTCCCAACAGCTCTGCAATGTAGGGAGCGGTATCTTCCTTCATAGGCATGGATGAGAAAGGAGAGGTGATCTGCCAACCGAGTGAGGGCTGGAGCCAGTATCTGCATCAACATCTGCCTACTCCAAAACCTTTGCCACTTCTACTAAGATGTCATATTACAAACCAGGGCAATCCCTCAGGGTTCTAGATTTGAGGGATCCAAGAGGACCCAGGGGAGGAGAAAGGGGAAATGAATGCAGAGCGGAGTCATCAGAAGGAAGAGGAACAGGAGCACCACTCGGCTGAGATGCCTGTGTCCGCAGAGCACAGGCTCTCCTTGTTCTTCAGCCCACCGCTCAGACCACCTGGGACTACTTTTAGATATCTCTTCCCCATAGCTCTCCTTCCACAGAGTGCTAGAATTCTGGTTCTAGAAGACACTCATCAATCACCAAGTCCCTTCCTTTTACAGATGAGACTATTGAAGGTCGAAAAAATGAGAGGCTTGCTCAAGGGTGAACAGCAACTTGATGCCAGAGTTGGCATTGGGATCCAGGCACTCTGATTCCTAAGCCATGGCCTAATTCCTAGGCCCCCAATTGGCCTGTCATCCTGGTGACCTGCTTCCACCTGGGGCCAGGGATGCGGGCGTTGCCTTGGGAAAGGGTCATCCCCCATTCCATTATCTTTTTGCATCCTGGGCCTGCCCACCACTTCCTCTAAAGATGGGGAGAAAACTGCCTGCCATCCCCACCTAGTCTCTCTCTCACCCCCGCAGCTGAGCTTTGGCAAAGACTTATTCCTTGAGATGCACTCTGGGTCCTTCTCCTGCTCTGCTTTTTCACACACCCCAAATCCCAGCCAAAGCAGCAGGGACTTGGCTCTGGAGCCCAAGTTCCAAATTACTGTTGGGTTGGGCTCCCCCGTTCATCAGCCCCGGACACCTGGTGGTCAGTGGCAATGGAGCCCGCAGAATGATGGATAGTCTCCCATCCATCTGCAGCCCAAAGGCAGGGGACCTGTCCACCTCACCATTAAGAGAGCCGTGCCTGACAAGAGGGATGCAGGCACACAGAGCTGGATATTTTCCTGATCCAACTCTGAGTGAATTCATCGGAGGGCCTGGTTAGCTTCAGGGCAAGCAGGAAGAGATTAAATTAGTTAATGGACGAGATAGCACTTTTTAAACTGTAAAATGACTGTGAAAGCACTTTCTCACTGTGAAGTGTTATGTAAAAGTAAGCTGAGCTGGGTGTGAGCCGCCCTGAGAGGCTGGGAGTGGAGTGTGCAGAGCGTCACTCCAGTGCTTGCAAAACAGCCTTGTGTCCTGGGTTTCCAGCTCTGTTATGGACTTAGGATGATCAATGTTGCTATTCAGTGAATAGTTTTGTCCCCTTTTGAGGGACTTTGCTTTGCAGTAGACTCTGCTGTCCCTCCTACCCGGCTCCCTGGAACAGTGCTTTCTGCCTGCAAGGGAAATTTGTTTAATTGTTCCCTTCGGCAGTCAAAAATGCAATTCTATATGAAATTAGTTAAATGTAGTAAGTTCTAGAGAACAACGAATGATCCCTTGAAGATTTATAAAAGGCATAAACTGTTATATAAGGAATTTGAAATTTTTCTAACTAATAACTATTACTAGTGATTCCGTGGCTATTTACCTTTGTCAAAACCCATAAAATGACACATTTAAACTGGTGAATGTGGAGGCCGAGAAAAATCAAGGCCATCCCACCTCAGGTTTAGCCTTAGCATAAGTACAACCATCTCAGACCCCTGTGCCCAAGGACTGAACTTTCCCCTACTTTACTTTAGTTTCAGGAAGCCCCACCCTACTTTAGTTCTAAAGACCTCCACCCTGCTTTAGTAACAGGAACCCATAAATACCCCTGCCTTAACTAAGCTCCAAGTCCCTACTCTGCTGCATCGGGTATACTTGGGCCCAAGCTTAAGCTTGTCGAATAAACCCTCGTGTGATTGCATCGGTGCTTGGCTCCTTGGTGGTCTCTCAGACGCGAAAACTCGGGCACAACAGTGAATTTTTGTAGCATGTGAATTATACCACAATAAAACTGATTTTTTTAAAAAGGCATAAACACCTGGGGACGGTATAGTATTTTTCAAACAATTATTATTAGTTAAATTTAAACAAATATATTCCTAGGTAGAGAATGTTTCTACATTACTTACAATTTTTATTTTTAGGACACACATCTAAGACTGAAATAGAGTTCTAAAACTTTGGATAGGCTTCCCATCAAAGCCCCTCTCTAAGAATTCTCTCATATTTTGTAGCTTTGTATTTCCAGTTAAAAACCCATCATTTTCCATAACAATGCTAATTACATGTGTAGGGGCCAAAGGCAGATCAGCCCAAGATGGGCTGCTTTGGCATGAAGACTATTTTGAATTAAATAGCCATCAGGGCAGAGAGAGTCAATTATCATATGGTTTCACTTATTTGCGGAGCATAACAAATAACACGGAGGACATGGGGAGATGGAGAGGAGAAGGGAGTTGAGGGAAATTGGAAGGGGAGATGAACCATGAGAGACTATGGACTCTGAAAAACAACTTGAGGGTTTTGAAGGGGCGGGGGGTGGGAGGTTAGGGGAGCC